>JACEFZ010016011.1:214836-379191 GCA_014155875.1 Cepaea nemoralis
TGAGACACGCTTCATTTTTTCTAATCGTACATTCGCAAGGATATCACGTCAACTATTAGTCATCGAACACCAGTTACTTCTACACAGAACATTGTAATCATTCCAATCGACATTGTATTGGATGGATTTACGAAAGTCTTTAAGGCCAGTATTAATTATTGTTGTCGATTGTCCAACATCAATGTCTATTAATAAGGTGCTAATTATCAATGTTGACAAAAGCATTTATAAACTAACAGTGTGTGAGGTTGGAAAGGGTCTTTATACAATAGTCGAGGTCACTTGATTATGTTATAAGTGACTAGCTGATCCGGCCCGGCTTCGCCCAGTCCCTGGAGGGGATCTATCTATCTATCAGTCTGTATGTCTGTCTGCTTGTTTGTCTGTCTGTCTGGCTGACCCGCCCCGGCTTCACCCAGTCTCTGGTGGGGAGCATCTCATTTAATTCATATACGTAGTCATATAAGCTCCCGTTCCCGACTATCTGTCTGTCTGTCTGTTTGAGCCGGCCCAGCTTCAACCAGTCCCTGGTGGGGAGCATCTAATTTAATTCATATAAGTAGTCATATAAGCTCCCGTTCCCGACTATCTGTCTGTCTGTCTATCTGACCCGGCGTGGCTTCGCCCAGCGCCTGGTGGTGAGCGTCTCATTAAATTCACACAGTAACTTAAAAGAATGTCCTTCCACACACCATCCATTATTTTTAATGAAAATTATTTCTAATCACCTACATGACTGTAAATAACTTCTTTAAGCATAAAAAGATGAGTTACAATGTTATGCATTATGCATTATTTTTATGAAAACTTTGAAAATGCCTTAAACATTATATCATTATTTATTATGACTCATATGCCTGAAAATAACTATAGACAAAGAGTTTATAAATCTTTGAAAGCGATGCAACAATATGACTATAAAGTATATAGAAATGTTATTAAGAGTTATGCCCCTTGAAACAACTTTTCTAGAGTTAAGTCCCCTTGCTATATAGAAATATATAATGAAATATTAAATTTTAGTAAGTAAGAAGCCGAAAAAAAACTAAAAAACTATGACAGTAAATTGCACAGGAATGAGAGGAAAACGTGTAGAAAATTTCATCTCAATCGGATGGACCGTTCGAGAACGCATAAAGGACGGACGGAAATACATACATTGTGTTTTATATATATAGATTTGTGTTGGAAATCGTCAGATCACTACGAAAAATATTTTATAGTGATCTCACGAGTGTCAACACATAAGTGTTGTGTTGTGATAAGTAAGTAGTATGTGATGTCGGATTTAGGTTGAATTTAGGTGAAAGTCTCATTATTATGTTTTTTAACAGAAACATGTTTTCACGTCACTCGTCAATCGTCTTTTGTGATTGTTAATTGTCTTGTGCATTATATATTCTTTATACTGAACATAATAATTTATATTTTCCATAATAATTTTTTTGTGTGGTTTACATATGTCACGTTTGGGACAATTGTGATATATTTTGAGTGATATATTCTTTCGTAGTCGTCAACTGTACATTGGTTAGTTAAGTTGATATTGATTGGTATTCATACTACAAACTATACTATCGACTTTGTTCCTTGAACATAGACCTGCATATCTATCTTTCCTACTTTGCGATTTTATTTCAGCTAGATAGATTATTATACAGGTAGATCACTCCCCCGATGTGTCTCCACCTTGCCGTGGTGGGGGATCTTGCGTGTCCCATCGACCCCATGTGCTTGCCGATGGATGAAAAACTACATATCGGACAGCATATGGGATAGGGACCAGACTAAGAGAGACACAACCTGCTGCTCTGCAGGTAGACTGAGGATAACAGTCAAAATTTAAGCTCCGGTGCACGAAGCCACAATCTTGGTCCAGATACTTACACAAACGCCTCCACCGATAAATGGAGGTGAGATAATGGGCACGCTACATGCCCAGTTCAGATACTTGTCCGAAGGCTCTCAGCTGGGGGATTTGAGGGATCCCCGGATGAGAGGGCCTGGCCGTTTCTCGCTCACTGCTGTACGGAGGTAAGGTGCTGAGCGGGCAGCACATGTAGCCTACCTCATGAGCGAGTACTAAAAGGTGGAAAAACACCTCGGTCGCACGTTCCGATGAAAGTCTTTAACCATACTCATGGAGTGAGCGTAGTCAAAGGTGGAAAATTGTCTCGATGCCATGAAATGGAACGTCTGGCTTGCGAATCCATTAGGTGGCAGACCAAAGGAAAAGCTTGCTGTGTGGAAGTCGAAAAAGAGTCCAACTTGTCTCGAAGCTGAGGAAGGCTAACCTCATTAAAAATGCCCGCTGAAGCCGGAAATGTCAGCCTACGGGCGGCAAAATAAAAATGGCACTTCGCAACTACGTCCGAGTGAAATGTCTTTCGTGACCGGAAAAGCCCTAACTAGTCTTCCCTCGTGCTAGGAAAATCTACCTTGTTTCCGAATGCCGCTCTTGCTCGGAACAGCTCTGACTAGGTAGTTCTCCTAATGTCCTTCACGCCTGTAACAGCTCTGAAGGGCACAGAGACAAGCACATGTCCGAACCGAAAACTCGCTGAGTGGATACCATCTGCAGACTGGCCTGGTTTGTGCGAGAGCGGCCCGTGGTGAAGGAACGCCCAATATATTGAAGTGAGGATTTAAAGCAGCCATGAGCAGGACGTGACGATTCCCTCGGTAGGCCCAGGACCAGGGCGGTATGTGTCGGCCCTGCAAATATGGACGCAACCTTGGATGGCGGAAAATGCTATGGACTGTCCCTGCCTTCCTTTGAGAGATGACCGCTGTCTTCGACCGTTCCAACTTGGCCAGCTGGGTTGTAGATGGCACCACAAAAGTGAGAGTCTCCCAGGAATGCTACCTGGTTAAAAAAGCACGCTATCGTCGGATGTGTTGGCCTACGGGTTTCGGTCCAAGGGCGCATAACAGACACACCGCAATCACATCTGAAAAAACACTCCAGATGAACGAAAAGAAGAAGAGATACAGGTAGGTCAAAATGTCTACACTTCAAGATTACATTATCTTGGGGTAGAAAACTGGTTTAACTGGTGCGAAACTTAGGAATTGGGCTAAGGAAGAATTCACCGCTCAAGCCACACGTGAGAAGGAGGAACAACTGGCAGCAGAGAAAGAGGCTAAGCAACTTCAAGCAAATCGTGAACGAGAGGAACGACAAGAGAAGTTGGCTCTAGAGAGGGAAAGCAAAGATAAGGAGCTTGCGATTCAAAAAGAACTAACACTAGAATAGGAAAAGATGGCAGCTAGGGATAAAGAGATGGCTTGGATCGGGAAAGGGATAGCTGTTGGAAAAAGAGAAAATGATTATAGACGCTGAGATGAAGGCAAAAGCAAATAGCCGCAGAGGCAGATATGAATGGTCCAAACCAAATAGCCGCAGAGGCAGAAATTCAAGGACGAAACAACTCGGCATTGTGATAAAGAGAAGGCTTTGCGACAGAAGACCCTTCTGGAAGGACAAGGAGGTTGAGGGTAATTTTTAAAGGTCAAGATCATTAGAAATGAACAGTGAAGCTGAAGTAGAACGATGAGAAAGGTAAGCAAAACAAATTGATCCAGTAAAGAAGTACCAAGGTCTTTTTCGCAACTTCCAGCAAGGCGATTCTGTCAGTTCTTGGATTACTAATTTTGAGGTGCTCGTAAAGTACTACAAGGTACCGGAACAGGACGTACCGATTCTGTTCCACAGGCATCTCGCGTTAGAGCCTTTAAAGGTAATCGAGTTAATACCGGAGGACTTACGTACCAACTACAAATACATGAGAGATCGTGTTTTGGCACACTTCAGTTTAGATGAGTCGGGTTTACGTACTAAGTTTAAAACACTCACTCCTAAATCTAACCAAACTTTCCTTGATTTTGTTTCTGAATTATCCTCATCTTTTGATAAATGGACTAAAGCCGCTGATATTGGGTCTGATTACGATAAAATTCGAGACTTAATAATTAGAGATAGACTACTATCTGCAGTACCAGAGGCCATGTCTATATTTCTAGTAGAGAATAAATGCAAAAATCTTAAGGAAATGGAAACGAAAGGAGAATCATATTTCGATGCACATCGAGGACATATTCGCAAATTGTGCACAGCCAGAACTTGTAATAGGAGCAAGTGCTAGATTCCAGAAAGGCAATGGTAAGTTTAGAAAATTTAGTGGTAATAAGAATAGAAATAGTCCATACCAGTATTCTAATAGAGAAGGAGACAGACCAAGAAAGGACACCTATCCAGATGTCAATATTGCAAATTGTCACATGGACATTTGGAAATGTGTGATCGACACCCTGGGTATACAGATTATCTTCGTGACATCACAGCGAAGAAAAGAAGTAAGTATGATTCCTACAAGAGGAGCATCAAATGTTTCTCGTGTCGGGCGTACGGCACACTAGCAAGTTTTGTCCGATGAAAAATTCTTGGAAGGAAGCGAGTACCGCATACGTATTTTCGAGTAGTGACTCTGATGACTTAGAAGAGACACACGCAGCTATCATACAACAGTATGATGACAAGACTGACAAGACTTTAACGGACAGTCCTATTGACGAATCTGTCGAAACAATTCATGAAGCTAATGCCGTTAATATTCAAAATGGCAAACTAAAAGTTCACCAGGCATGGGTGAATGGTGAACCTACTACCTGTATCCGTGATTCAGGAGCTTCAATTGTTGGAGTTGATAAAAGATTGATAAAAACGGAGGACTATACAGGTGAAACAGTTGCCTGCAGAACTTTTGGAGGAACAATCGAAAGATATAAAGTTGCCACAATTACAATACAATCACCATACTTTGAAGGCACGATAAATGCAGCAGTATTACCTAACCCTTGTGCTGGTCTACTAATTGGGAATATACCCAATGCAAATCAGTTCACTCATGAAGAGGCAATGCAATGGGAGATTGAACACACGCGAGCGAATGCAGTTACAAGAGCTCAAGATCGAAGGAACATTGATCAACCTTCTCAGACAGACATTGACAATATACAGAACAATATCAGACTGACAACTGATTTACCGAGTGAACAAAAACAAGATCCAACATTACAAACATGTTTTAAAAACGTAGCAAGAACCGTCTAAACAAGCTAAACGTGGTAATTGGAAATTTTTCTTAGACAATAATATTTTATCAAGACGATACAGTAGAGGTACAACACATTATATACAAACAGTACTCCCAACAAAATATCGTGTAGAAGCACTGAAACTCGCACATGATTCACCATTTGCGGGTCATATGGGTATTGCTCAAAACCACCAGCAGATTATTAACACAATTTTATTGGCCTGGTTTTACCAAAGATATTACCACACATGTACGTTCATGTACATTATGTCAAATGACCACACAAAAAGGCAAACATCCGAAAGCACACGTTCAGAAAACTGATTTGGCATCACGCCCATTTCAGAAAATTGCTATAGATATTGTGGGTCCATTGAACACTACTACTGATCGAGGTAATAGATTTATCTTGACCATGATTGATCTTTGCACTCGTTGGCCAGAGGCTATTCCTCTCAAATACATCACGAGTAGATCCATATTAGATTCATTGTTATCAATTTTCAGTAGAATTGGATTCCCAAGTTGCATACTATCTGATAGAGGTAGTCAATTCATATCAACAGCTACTCAAGAAGCAATGAAAATACTTGGTATTCCACAAGTCTTTAGTTCTCCTTGGCACCCAATGACAAATGGGGTCAACGAAAATTATAATGGAGTCCTTAAGCGAACTCTAGCAAAAGTAGCAGCGGATAGACCCAAAGATTGGGATATTTTACTACCAGCTGTACTGTTTGCATACCGCGAGGTACCACAATCCAGTACAGGATTTTCTCCATTTGAGTTAGTATACGGAGCAAATCCACGTGGTCCATTATTATTATATAATGATATGCTTACGAATAAGACATATGATTTTCCTAAAAGAGAAGCATACGAAATGGTTACACAGTTGAGAGACAAAATTATTACAGCTTGCCAGATCGCAAAATCTGCACTGGAAAAGGCTGGAGAAAAATACAGACAGTACGATAATAGGAACGCCAAGACAATAGTCTTGAAAGAAGAAGAAGAGGTCTGGTTATTATTACCTGATCCTCGAGACTGTTTAGTTACTTCATGGCAAGGTCCATTTAAAGTGATCAAGAGAATTAGTGATGTAGATTATAGGATAGATGTGAATGGAAAACATAAAATCTTTCACATAAATATGTTAAAACCATATATCCCACGTGATAACAACACATCACAGGTAACGAAACAAATTCCACATAGAATAGCAGCAGCTTGTTGGGTTATTAACGAACAGCAGGAAGACGCTATCAAACAACAGATTCCAACACCGATAGTTAATAGTGAGAGTAGTTGGCAATCTATACAAATATGTCAGGATCTATCGACCCAAGACAAAGAGAAACTTATTGCAGCAATAAAAGAGTTTAGTACAATATTTTCTGACAGACCAGGACAAACATCACTTATCAAACATAAGATAACTTTACTCTCGAATGTCCCAGTTAAAGTGAAACCTTATCCTATCCCAATACATTATCTAGAGAAAGTGACTGCAGAGATTTCAGAACTAGATAAAACGGGATTATAAGAAAATCTATCTCAAACTACTGTTCTCCGGTAGTAATTGTGAAAAAGAAAGATGGTTCATTACGTTTATGCGTTGATTATAGAAAAGTAAATGCATTAACACTATTAGACGCAGAACCAATGCCAAACATTGATGAATTAATTGAGGGCATGGCAAACTCGAAACTCTTTTCGAAGATTGACCTCACCAAGGGATATTGGCAAATTCCCATGGATGAAGAGTCGATGCATATTACAGCTTTCAGTACACCATTAGGTCTATATGAATGGGCATATCTTCCATTTGGTCTACAAAATGCACCAAGCACATTTATGCGTATGATGAGAAGACTACTACATGGAATTTCCAATGTAGCGACTTATATGGATGATATCTGTGTGCATACTTCAGATATTGACACACATGTTAAAATTCTTAAACAGGTATTTCAGAGAATACAACAACACGGGTTGAAAGCTAAACCAAGTAAAATTGAAATAGGTTTTACTGAGATACAATTCCTTGGGCATAGAATTTCTAACGGATTTAGAAAAACAGATCCAATGGTGGTTACTAAAATTCTTAATATCAAACCTCCAACATCAAAAAAGGAATTGAGGAGTATATTAGGTCTGATTAATTACTATCAAAAGTTCATTCCTAACTTTGCTGATATGACAGCAACATTTTCTGAACTATTAAAGAAAGGTCAGCCTACAAAAATAGTTTGGACAGATGATCATGATAAACTATTACAACAGATAAAAACTCTGTTCAGTGCCTATCCTATTCTGAAATTGCCTGATGTCTCAAAAGATTTCGTATTACAGACGGATGCTAGTTTACACGCTATTTCAGGTGTATTACTTCAATTATATGAAGGAAAGTTACATCCAATCCTTTACTTCAGTAAAAAGTTATCAGAGACACAGAGGAATTATGCTATCACGGAACTTGAAGCATTAGCATTAATTGAAAGTATTGAGAAATTTTCCAGATATCTACTTGGTAGGAAATTTCTTGTTCTTTCTGATAACAAACCTCTACAGATTTTCAAATCTGGTCATCCTAAGAACTCTAGAATTCATAGATGGTCTTTACTATTACAAGATTATGAATTCGATATCTGTCACATTCCTGGAAAGGATAATAATCTTGCAGACATTCTCAGTCGATTGTAGTATATAGTAAGACTGATATATATTATAATTTATTCAATTATAGTTTATTGTATCTGTTCTTTTCATAAATTGTTAGGAAACTTAACAAAATTTCAATCAAATAGCACCTAATTAATGAACGATGTTGTAGCAATCGGTAACTTTAAATTATTACTGTTGCGAATATGTAGTATAGTCATATAGATACATATGTTGTTGATTTTACATTATTTGGCAGAGACATCATGACTGATGCAATGGTTCAATGATATATCCTGCACAATCGATGGATGTTTAGATCGTCATTATCTTACGTGGAAAACTGTGCGATCGATCAAGTATTCTTAGATTGTGTTGTGTAATTTTAGTGGATTATTCTTAAACAATCAAGGAAACAATCCTTAATTCTAAAACGTTTGAATTCAGAAAGAGACATGGAACACTCAGAAATTAACTTATATAATCAGGATTGCTAAATAGTTAATTAATTTGAATTACTTAGTAATTAGTTAGAAAAATTTGAGTTAATTTTGTTATATTAATGAAGTTACTTAGATAAGTCATTATCTTAATTAAGATTACATTAGAATGTTTATATTGATAATCAGCAGTTCATTTGGTAATTGATAAACATTGAAGCTCCCAAGATATCAACACAGATATGGTTCTATAAAGTTTCTCAAGACATGGATCGTATATGTCTACCCTACCCACAGATATTATAAATAAACATGGAATATATGGAGGAACAGCAACAACGATCAACGGCAACTCGGAGGGATTACTGGGAAACCCATTATTACTCTCGTCCGAAACTCATGGTATTACCAAGAGTGAGGACACACTTGTCTATTAGGACAAGGTAGGGACTAATATGTGTATTAGTTGGACTGATTTCCCATGATCAGCCACACGACGTCCAACGGGGGATTGGACAGGTGGGCGTGCCCGTCATATGACATTATTATTTTTTTTTTGAGAGTAGATAAGGGGGGAAAACCAGGAACTTTCCAGAGGTCGTTATTAATGTTGTTAATGCGTATGATTGCAAAGTAGTACATATATTCATAGGAAAAAAAATGATGAATCATTTTTTTTTATCTGGGAGGGGGCATTATGCCATATGACGGCACATGCCACCAAAAGGTAAATGGGGTTTTCCAGTTATGCACGAAAATAGACAAACCGAAAAAGTAGAAACCATTGGAAACGTAAAGAACGTCACAAGACAACAAAGGACATTCTGTGTGTGATTCTGATAAGGAGAGGACGTATCTTCGAAGGAGCCCGTGTTGGTGAAGCGCTGTATGCGATTATTCCGAGCTTCGGCAAATAGATAACAGCAGGAACGATCGATTGGCAAGGATATACAATGCAGGACCCAAGCCTAGACATGCCTGAACTCAGAACAGCGAAATAGCGGTTTACGCCTCAAGGTGAACATTTGAATAGAGTAGGGAGTTTTTCGTAAAATGCTAGATGATAAACGCCGCTCCTACATTCAGGGGCAGTTATATAACATGCGATAATATCCACTATTGTTTTCACTCAACACGATAATAAAGTGTGAGTTAGTTCATTGGATTGGCGTCAGTCTATTTGTCACACTTGTGACTGTTGAAGGTGAGTTCAACGTACTTTCTTAACGAGTTTATAATTGATGTTCATTCCACCTGTAAATGGAGGGAGTAACCTCATGCCAAGGATGACACCATAATCCCTTCGCCATGGAAATATCTCCCGCTACAACTCCAATAAACTGAAATCTGAGGCGATACATGAACGCCTCTGCAGTTTGGAGGCCACATGATGATCATTCATTCATTCATTCATTCATTCATTCATTCATTCATTCATTCAGTAGCATGTCCTTTGCAGAACATCGCTTCCATAACTGTCACATAATGGTCCAACATGATTTAACCAGTGATGAGAATAAAGGGCGATCTGAATTAGCGGATGTTCGAGGCCAAAGGTTGTTTCAACAAATCCAGAAAATGTAGCGGCACGTGTTTACATCTGGTGGACAGACTGGGAACACTCGGTGGTGCGTGAGACAAATCCCGGCATCGCTTGGACAGTTTGTCAACATTTGAATACAGATGGAATCCGTGGGATCATGGTGGCAATCGGATGTCGGCCATCACATGTCGGGCAAAATTAACAGTTGCAGATGTGTAGGGGAAGTGAATGAGCTGCATCATACATCGCTTTGACAGATTATAAACAAGTCGGATTGGAAGCGGAAGTACTCAGCTCGGAAGAAAACAGTCCGTCTGTCAATTCATAGTTCCCAGACATAAAGAAGATTGGCAGCTTGTTGGGGAAAACTGTTGTTGGGATCATACAGTAACTCGATAGCTTGTTGCAGATGTCAAAACAACTGATGACAACTTTGACAGTGACTAAGCCAAGGGAAAATGGATTCTTGACAATGGATGATATGCCCAAATAACACCTGCAAGACATCAACCATGTCACGTGACCAATTTTAGGGGTTTGCCAGAAAACCATGATGGAAGAGGACAGTTGAACTCAAACCTTGGATTTTAGTGGACGTGTTTCGGAACTGCGGTTCTGATTGGAAAATGTCTACCGTGTGTGAATTGAGTTAATTTAATTTTACACGTGCCTGTCATGGCAAGAGTGGATGTAATTTGATCTAACTGCAGTGTTGCCTAAGGTAGAACCTATTATAATTAGTTCTAATTAATATAGGCTGTGGCCTTGTTAAAACTAAAGTGTGATGATTAGCATTGTTAGTGGAAAACTAGCTAGAGTAGGGAAGTGATACTTGGCTCTGTTAGTTGAAAATAGATAAGTGAAGTGTGGATAAGCTTTACTAGTTGAGAATTTAGTAATGAGGGATAATTGGGATATTTCCGTAGGTGTCCTTGGTGGACGGGGTTCCGCATTCTGTTTGTTGATTTTTTTTCTTGTCTTGGCCTGATGATAACATATGTGTTCAGTCATCTGTCCATGACAGAGTAGGTTCATTATATTTTCTGAGCGAGGCCGATGGCCCACGATCATCTAATAGAGATCAGTGACGGAGAGACTATCACCGGTTGTCTGATTTATGTTACAGGTTCCCTCTGGTTGGAATGAAGAACACGGAACCAAGGAATAATCCGAGCCCGGATAGAGTTTGGAGCAGGAAGATTGGCGAGCAACTTTACAAAAGAGCGTATGCTAGAGGAAGATGATCAACATTGCTCAGTGGAGCTGAATGGTATATGTATCCTACAGGATAAATACCGAATGAGTTTAGGTCATACCAGTTTTAACACACCAGTAGTGATGGATATTTAGTTCACTTATGACTAGAACAAAAATAAAGGACTCTATTGGAGTATAGACAATAACTGTTTAATAGTGAGAACTAGAGAACATTTAGCAAGAGACAAAAAGTCCTGTTCATAGGACAGTGTTTCATGTTTGTTTCACCGCGCCGGAATTATGAAGCCGGAGTTTCTATAAACTATTAGGAACAGTTGCGTTAGGAACAATAATAGTTTTTTCCACGGATTATAAATTTACATGGGATTCAGATCTCATGGTCATCAGAGTTCCTGGAGGAGGACATGTCTGGAGAGAAGGATACGACTTCGGTGAGGTCTAGTGTACTGACTCGTGTGATGTCGTGTAATCCTTGCCATGATGTGTACACTATGATCCTGAACTTTGAGGGCTGACACATACATTTATGTTATAATACACGACACCCATTTTCTTCGCATACACGTCTCATATACGTTACACTTTTCTTTTAATAAATTAATCTTTGTTAATTTTTAGAAGTAAGAGTTGTTGAGTATGTTGCGTTGGGGAAGTATGAGAGGGGGCATAGTACGACAGTGAGAGAGTGATTCTCCAGGATATTGATAGGAAAGAAAAATATTATAATGTGGGTGTTGACTCTCTTCACTCCAGGGACGACACTTTAAAGGAGGATGTCAGAGTCCTAACTATTTGCTCCTTCTAGCTCACTGGACTTGGACAGGCAAATTACAACATCTACGACACATATACTAATAACACATGAATGCAATCGGAAACTCGCAGGAGCTGTCTCCTGAACAACATTTATTACAATATACTACAGGCTGACAACATGGTCGCACTTCACGCTCGAACAATCGTTCAACACAAGCAGCCAAACGCTCGCTCACATGGGCGATATTTACAGCTGTCGCCCGTATGACCATTCGCAATCACAGTCTCACATCATCCCGCACATATCACAGTTAGTACATTCCTCGAATATCAATACACAACGTTCATCTCATCTATCCGTCACAACACTATCGTTCGATCGTTCTATCACTCTCTAGATCTCCACACGTCCGTCCCTATTCGCTGTCTCACACACACTGCCCTCCGTTCTCCTTGACCTTCCCACATCACGTGGCTCTATCCACGGGCTTCTTGCCTGACCGTCCGTTGGCCAAGCCGTGATGTCTCCTACTGCCCTTGACCTCAGCTATGCTTACACTGACTCTCGCTTACATACCGGCACTTACACTATTACTTACATATCAGACCCTGACACTCTCCCCCCGCACAAACAATGTGGCACTTTCTCTTGGAAATGTGACACATTCTGTTGTTGTTACTCTTGGTACATCTTTCTAACCTTGTCAGGGGATTATATGATCATAAGTATGCGCTTGCGTCCCTTTTTGCTCTGGTCTTTTACGAGATTAACCATAACTATTGTTCTCTCTTTTTCAGTACTGAGGTTTCTCTCAAGGTTTTGTCGTGGTCTGGCAAATGTTCTGGTTGGGTCTATTCGTCATACCTCGTTATATTCTTCAATCCCCACTCCGTGACATTACATTCTGTTCATGTTTCTCAATCGATTGTCTGTGCATTATCATCTCATAGTTATTGTGGCTATGCTGATTTAAGGATTCTCCATTGATTCACGCCTCGAATAAGGCTACAACTTCCTCTTACAGCATTCTTAAATTTTCTCTCTATTCAGACGTGGTCCCCCTCGTCTCTATTTAATGCACCCTAATCGATTCTTTATGAGCACGCTATGTCACTGTTGTGGTCATGGTTCGAATATACTTCATGTATATAATAGTCCCCCTTACCTTATCTTATGTCAGACCGTGAGTTGTTTCCCTTTTTGGGTACACCTCGTTTACTGTTATGGAGAGTTCTTATTAATCTCTTTGGTTGGCATCACCCTGTTGGTATGTTCCTTCTTGTTACAATATTATGATGTTAATTTTGTACCACTATTGCTAAGCGTCATTCGTCGGGCTATCCACCATACGCGAAAGTAAGTTTGGTAACACTCGCGTATTGGGATTGCCAGGCGTTGATTCTCAGCATTACAACTTATACTTTTCGTCACTATACTTACGCTCATATGTACATATCACATTCTAACAATACTAACTACTATAATAATAAAATTAGACATTGGATGTCATACAATTAATAAATTTACAATAAAATATTCATCGTCGCTGCCTTTATGCACGTATAGGATACTGTTCTTGTCCTGTGAAAGTTATGCACACGGAATTAAATTACCAGTGTTCAATGTTCATTGCGGTGCTGGAATGTTTGGCATTTCTTCTTTCTGAACCGATTATTGACGTCTTCTGTATATCATGATATTGTCTTTCCTTCTGTATAGTGATTAAGACTTTTCACCAAGTTTGGACAATTTGTAAGTCCGTTCTGTAAAATTGCTGGAATTCACACATATAAAATACGAATTAATGTTTTAAGTTCGGTGGCCTTAATTATGAGTGTGGCCATGGTGCGTCTGTCTGTGACTGTCTTTGCCATAGTTTGTAGGTTGGCATCTGGTTCATTAAACTGTTCACTGGAAATGAGTGTCTGTACTTGTGAAGTTCCTGTCGTAGTTAGTCGATTTCAAAAGGTGGATTCTGTAGATACTCGTTTGAAACAAAGTCAATATGGGTATATCTTACTAGTTTGATACCTGAAATCACATGTTGAGTCTTACTGTTCTGTCGATGACACTTTTCACGTTGAAGGAACTTTATGTTGGTCTATACAATGGAGTGTGCTAGTATCATAGCGCTGGAGTCGTACAGCAGACAAGGCAACTCTGGAGTTACTCGATCTACAGATATAAAGTGGGTTACGGTTAAAATTAATTTTCCAAAGGGTGGGGATTTTCAAATTTCATGTTGAGATCATTTTGAGTGCTATCTCCAAACCTGCACTCGTACATGTGTGTATACATCCAATAGTTCAAATAATAATAATACACCATGTATAGTTTTGAACTGTAATCGTGCATGTTTGTACACTTTTCTGCAATTTGTGTATATTTTCCAAAATATGTAGGGTAATTTGTTGCTGATTTTTGTCAGTAATTCCACTGACTGATGATTTACATTGTTCAGCATAAGTATGTGTCTGAGTTGATTTGACATAGTGTTTATCGGTGGTAACAACAAATTTTGGTTCACCAGTAATGATGTAAGTAACAAAGTTAGCTGGTTTGTCATGAGTAATATCTGTGTTGAGTCATGATGATGTGTGAATAAAATTGTTTGTGAAGACATTTGTTTTGCATTTACCATGAGTAGTGCGAGTAGAACCATCCATTGTGTGCACTTGGGTATGTGTGTAGTTAACAGGGGGTACAGGAGGTATAGTATGTACCATGATGTTTTGTGATCTTTTCTCGCCCTTGTGAAATGCTTGTTATCTGTACCTTCTTTTCTTTGATGATACACACCAGTTTCTATTTTTTCTTGTTGTGAGATGGTAATCAAGTTGGCCTGGTGTGGTACTTTGGTCTGTTCATCATGTTGTTGTATGATGAGTGGTGTAGTTAAGGCAGTGTTTGTTGTGGTGTCAACTTTCTGCCATGTCTGGGTTGTGGACTCTGTGTGGTCTATTACATTTAATACATTTCCAATTAATAAATCGCAGCATGGATTGTCTAATAATGCGCAAGTTACTCTGCCTGATAGGAAAGGTGATTTTATATTGGCCCATGCCATAGGATATTTCTCTACTGTCCCTGAAACAGTTCTGCAATAGATGTACTCAGTCTAGGTAGTCTTTAGGATCAGCTAGGTTCTTCCGAAGACCGATAAGACAGGACCCTGTGTCGCGTACACATGTGCCTACTGTGTCATTAATGTATCCCTCATGGAATGTTAGTTTTCCTAACGACAGTCTTGAGGTTTTGTTCATTTCCTCACTTTCTTGTTGAGAATTGCCCTCTTTAAATAAGGAATGAGGCTGAGTGATATTAACAACATTATTAAGATATGGTACAAAGTCTGATGGGTAAAACTCAGTCTGTTCTGAATTTGCAGTGTTTGGTCTTGTTTTCGTCTCTGTGATGTTTACTTTTTCTAAGTTCTTTGCTGAACTGTCTGTTGTAATGTTTATGGCTGCATTTGCTTTTGCTTTTTCCATTAGGAAGAAATCTAATGCTGCCTGATTATTGTTTGTGTCTCTAATTTCATCCATTAGCCTCATGTCCCGGCTTTTTATTTCCTTTATATAATGGTTAAACGACATGTCTGGGACTGGTTTCAGGTCTTGTAACACTAATATTAGGGTGTCGAGGTCGTTTAAGTAGTTTGATAATATGTTTGTTTTGTAATAATCATAGTCTTCCCTTGACATATCTGGTATGATCTCTTGCAGGTGTGTGTTTCGTATTGGTAAGGATTCCCTATACCATGTATACCATCTAGTTTTTGGAATTTTGTAGTCTTGCATTTTCTTTTCGAATTCCTGTGTCCACTCGTGGATTAAGTTATTTTTCCTATTTCTGTTTACAAGTAGTTTCAAGTCTTCCTTGAGTTGAGCCTTTGTATCGTTTAAATATCCCTTCAATGTTTTGTAATGTTCTGTGCACCAGTATCTTACTTGCTCCGGAGTGCTTGCATATTCTAAGGCTAGTTCTTTGAGGTCGTCATATGAAGTCATTTTGGACCTGGTTTAATTTCTAAGTATTTAATTAATATTCAAATGTAGAAATGATGATATCTATTCAAGCAAATCAAAGAATGCAGATTTTGGTAGTTAGCAATCAAAATTAATCAATTTATCTTTATCTGCTGTTTACTCGAACGCTTGATGTACAGGAACGTGATTCTCGTGCTGGTTACAGTTGACCTGTTCTGGTTACGTCGGTCGCTTTGTAGAATTGAAACCTGCTGTGGAAAGAAATGATGTTATTTTCGTTCTGATTTTGTTAACAAATCTCCGATTTTTACAAAATTATGCAATTGATCTTCTTCTTTACATAAGTAGCGTTCTTTTATGCATTTTACATGGGAATGTGGTTCATGTGTACTTCTGACACCATTATACCTGTCAGAGTCCTAACTATTTCCTCCTTCTAGCTCACTGGACTTGGACAGGCAAATTACAACATCTACGACACATATACTAATAACACATGAATGCAATCGGAAACTCGCAGGAGCTGTCTCCTGAACAACATTTATTACAATATACTACAGGCTGACAACATGGTCGCACTTCACGCTCGAACAATCGTTCAACACAAGCAGCCAAACGCTCGCTCACATGGGCGATATTTACAGTGTCGCCCGTATGACCATTCGCAATCACAGTCTCACATCATCCAGCACATATCACAGTTAGTACATTCCTCGAATATCAATAAACAACGTTCATCTCATCTATCCGTCACAACACTCTCGTTCGATCGTTCTATCACTCGCTAGATCTCCACACGTCCGTCTCTATCCGCTGTCTCACACACACTGCCCCCGTTCTCCTTGACCTTCCCACATCACGTGGCTCTATCCACGGGCTTCTTGCCTGACCGTCCGTTGGCCAAGCCGTGATGTCTCCTACTGCCCTTGACCTCAGCTATGCTTACACTGACTCTCGCTTACATACCGGCACTTACACTATTACTTACATATCAGACCCTGACAGAGGACACGACAATAACAACCTTTCGGAAAACTTCTCATTCACAAGCAAGATGTCCCGCGTCAGATACACCCACCTGGAGATCATCCGCCACATCCTGCACTCATCTTTTCTTTGGCCTTCATTCTCGTCTCTTCCCAGGCATATACCCCTGCATTATTGTTCTCTTCAAACTTTCAGAGACAAAATAATGTAATTAATAAATTGAGAGAATACATAGAAGAGCTAGATAAAGATAATAGACCGGATGCAAATATTTAAGGCAATAGTTAAGGTCCACTAATACTTGTTGGAGAATTTGAGATTGCACTACAGTACAAACGATTTCCAAATAACATGTATTCAGTGAAAATCCAATAGAAAACCCTAGAATGGGTACTCCACTGGATTTATAAAGCACCACTGCCAACAGCCGAAACTACAACCCGACGAAACATCAGCCCCTAAACTCAAAATATTTATCCAGCTAATCGTTCGAAGGAATAACGTAATGCAACGTCTACAGGACCGCTCATTACAGCAGTGGGCCGAACATTCTATGATGCAACTCCAGTTACTAGGTACAGAACCACATCTATTCCCACCGGTACATTTTGGAAACCGGACACCTGGTTGGTAGAGACAATTCGTTTCGCTTGTTGTTTAACACACACAGTTCTCGCTTGTTAAAGGTCGCAGAAGCAATCACCATTAATCGGCAGAAATCAATTTCCCATAAGGAAAGCAAAGAATAGCAACACTGTAGCCTACCACGCATGTCGTAAGAGGCGACTAAGGAGGCTTGATGGTTCCGTCGCCCTGCTACTGAGTGAGTGCGTGATGCGACACTGTGAGCTGTGGGTTTCATGTGAAATGCTTTTGAATCTGCCTGAGGTGTTTTTTGGAACGTGACTGCATGTTCAGAGCGATGGCAGCTGGCTATGTTCCAGAGTTGACCGGTTTTTGCCTTATGCAGAAATGCGTGGCTGCTGGGCTTCTGGTTGACTGCCACTACCATCGACGATGAACTTGTATTTTCGTGGACTGTGTGGGTGAATCATCTAGGAAACATCCAGATGGGAAAATGACTGCCGATTCCATCAGAGATGAACTGGATGTTTCGTGGGGGACTATTGTGTTGACATTCTGGCGGCGGCATTCATGCACAGTGTATCTGTGCGGGCTGTTGTTTGTCGAGACTCCTGTCTTTTCTACTTTTCACATTCGGCCAGTGGGGAGCGTTTTGTGTGAAATTCACTGGCACAGGAAAGGAGCATAATGGGGATGAACCGTTGCTGTGAAGTTGGAACCGTGACTAACTAACTAACTAACTAAGTAACCAATTTTGTGCAAACAGGAAGACATGATAGTCAGTTTAAAATAGCCGTGGTAGACAATTTAAATTACTGTGTGAATATGTGTAAATTTAAGCTTGAAGGATGTTATCTAATTACTTTCATTTGTGCTGTGTTGTTTCTGCAGTATATACCTGTCGAGATGCAGCGAAACATTTCAAGCAATAAATCTCGCAATCTATTGTTCGTATCTTCGTTATTCAAATATAATATTGGGCTCCCGTCTTTGTGTAATATGGTGAGTACCACACCAATCGCCTTTACTTCCCAAAGAAACGTTACTGCTGCATAGTTTATCGGGTAGGATATTTAAACAACACTAACGCCATAACTACTGGGTCTCTAACGATGATCCACTGTGACCGTGGTCGAGTGTAATAACCACTACACAGCTAGACTCGAATTACATAAATTAGACGGACTAGTCGGTCGTTTTCAATGACCTGGGCTCCCAGGTCGAGGCCGTCTAAACTGGGTACCAAGGAATTCCCTGGGGAGTATTAGCGGCCGGCGTGATATTAATTACGTCACACGTCTACTTATTTAGTAAATATACGAGGGGCTTCAAATGAAAAAAAAAAATTTTGTTGGTGAATATATTCTGAAATAGTAAAGAACAAATGTATAATTTTTCGATGTAGTCATCACTGCGCTCAGTGCAAGTCCTCCAACGCCGATAAAGTGATTGGATGTTGTAGACAAATCAATACTGGGATCACTACTCGGCGTGCCTGACACGGTCGTAAACTGTCTGTCACAGAAGTCACACCGCTTTGAAATTTTCTACTCCACTCATATATTTGCTGGACCGACAGGCATGCATCACCATACTGGACCTTCATTCGCCGATGAATTTCTGTAGGTTTCACCCCTTCACTGATTTTTTAAAAAAAAAAACGGATAACAGAACGCTGCTCTACTATGTTGCAGGTCAAAAGTGTGGTGGCCATCTTTAAACTGACCTTATGACGTCGCCATGTTCGCATGCACCATGATGTCGCGAGCTTAACACTCTTGACATCCTTAACAACAATATTTATAGGTTACAAAACAATGGCGTGGTTATTGTAATTTCTATCACACTTTTAATGTTCTTATTTGAAGCCCCCATCGTACATAAGGTTGTCTTTCTTAAGTAACTACTGTATGATTATCCTGATATTCATGGTATCTTCTGCAGGTGTTGTGCCTTCACGTTAAAGGCACAGATAATCGAGATGAGATCAGTGTTGATGTCTTTAGCCTCTCAAAGAACTTCACAGTCATGATCAGAAGTGACCTTGACTTGCTTCTGACAGTAGATCAGTACAAGCAGCTCAGAACGACCAACAGACAGACGCGTGCAAGAAGGGCAGAACATGGAGACAGCCGCACGAACTGGCCGTACGCTATTGTTTACTATGAGATCACCGACGGTTTGAAACTGTACAGAACTTTATTCAAACTGGCTATAGATCATTGGGAAACTTTCACGTGTCTTAATTTTAACGAATCTAAGTCCGTATTAACCCATGTTAGGTTCGTTTCTGCAAGGGATTGTACGTCTTCACACGAATTAAAGTATGGTGTCATGGAGGTTGGTGTTCATCCATCATGCTTAACCGTGCGAAGCATCATTCACGAGATTGGTCATGCGGTAGGAATGATCCATGAACACAACCGACCGGATCGAGACGACTATATCAAACTTCATCTGGATAAAGTTCCCCCAAAGATGCGGCTGTATTTTGATAACTACAACTGTTGGGATCTTCATCAGAACATCAACGTCGGCTATTATTACGCCAGCGTTATGCATCTCTCTGATTACAGCGGGATTTTGGATACCGAAGATCCCATGTACCAAGACAAGATAGGAAAAGGACAGGGCTTATCTTTTAGAGATATCAAGCACGTTCACTACATGTATAGGTGCAATGTTGTGGCCAGGTGTAAGCGAAGATTATGTCCCTTCAACGGGTTCATCTTTAGTAATCAATTCCGCGGGCAACCGAAATGTCAGTGCGTTTGCGGCAGCGGCTTTGTGAACGACCCTCTCCGTCTCTGCTCGACGCTCTACAGTGAATTCCTCTCACCGGCTCCGTTCAGTTCCCGGATCCAGGCTTCATATATCTCAGAGATCTTCGGAGCATCTATGGCGTGTTGAAAGACGAAGAGTTGTGTAGGATTCAGATAGAAGCGATTTTCACAGAATGCGCCAAGACATGCGGGTTTTGCGACAAGGGCCAGGCCTTGTGCATGGACTACGACTATGGTTGCCACATGATGGCCACTTCCAGTGCCTGCGAAGACGCGATTCTAAATGAAACCATGCGGACTGTGTGCCCCAAATCGTGTGGTCGGTGCACCAACACTAATTCCCCGTGCTTGCCGTGGTAGAACCAGCCAAAAGTGGACATCAAATGACATCGGCGATTGTTTTCTCCATAGTGATAACAGCTACTACGTGTTTCTTCTAGTAATTACTGTTTGCAGCAGTGACTCGCAAACTATTTCTGACAGCAACCCATTGCTCCTTAACCCACATCCACAACGCACGCATACATACAGACATGCGTGAATGTATTACTGCCTGGTATTAACTCTACTGCAAATTAAAATCTCCAAGGCCACCTCATCATCATCAAATGACCTGCCAGCTGACGTAGGCTTTCATATCTCTCCACAGATCTCGGTCTTTGGTGTTCTGAATCAACTCTGCTGATGATAATAGTTAGTTAGTTAGTCGACAGATCATCCTCATTGCACATCGAACCATTCAGTCCATACGTGCTCGGATCTCCTCCTCAGCAAATCCCGCAGAGTGTAGCGGCTAACGACGCCAGTTCTGTGTTGGTTTATCAATCTCCTTTTGCTTCCTGCGTAGTGTTCTTGTTTGGCCACCCCTCTTTTAATTTGCTGCTCTAGCAGTCTGGCCATTGTTGCTATATTCACAGTCATCACTTGGTTCTCGCAAAAGTCTTACTTCTCGTAGAGCATTCAGAATGTCAGCCTGGTCCATGGCGCGTCCGCCCTCCACAGTAGCCTCACCTGCGAGCTTGTCAGCCCGCTCATTTCCTTGTACTCCCGCATGACCTGGCACGAAGATGAAACTAATCTTTGCCAGCCGAGACCTGCTCCAGAGGCAGCAACCATTCTCTTCGGATCGACCCCTCCTCTATCCTCTTGATCATGTTCATTGAGTCGCTAAGGAAACAAGCCCTAGTGAATGTCTGTGTCTCGAGCCATGTTATTGCTTTACTTACTGCCATGACTTCCATGGTCAGGCTACTTGTGGTTTCAGTGAAAGCACCAGCGTCCTCCTTCACAATTCTCCCTCCGGCCCGAGCTGTAAAGGCCCATGAGCTTCTCACATGTCGGACGACCGACCCATCTGTGTAGATGACCGCGTCACTGTCTAGCGAATTCTCGAAAATCAACGCTTGTACTTTAGCCTCCACAGCAGCCGGATTTTCTTGTCTGCATTTCCTATCTAGTTGGATGCAAACTGAAAAGGATGTGCAGAAGTCTGTTGGCACTTCCCACTCCTCGCCAGGTTCTAAGTCCTCAAGTGAACACACCTGTTCAAGAAAGTCTTCGGCTTGACCCATCCACGACCGTCCTCTATTTAACCTGCTGCCCTTCACCTTCCTAATTTCACTATGCAGTGGATGTTGTGTGTTTGCGTTAACTCTGAGGTAGGCGCGTGCCCTGCAAACTTGTATGCTCTCTTCAATGGTTGGAAAATCAAGAAGGTAGCGCATCGCCCTGCATGCTGTATCTCTTGTACATCCAAGAATAATGCGCATAGCTTCATTCTGTATCCTTTCCATCCTTTCTATCTGCTTATGGCTGAGAGTCAGGATTGCCATTGCATACTCCAAAACAGACATGACTAGCCCCTCGTACAGAAGACATAGATGGCGCTGCTCACAGTTTGCTGCCGCCATCACCCGCATCGCAGCCAAACCCCGCTTGGCCTTTGTTATCACCTGGTCTATGTGCACATTATAAGCAAGGCTTCGATCAAACCGTATTCTAGGTAATTCATTGCCTGCGTTCTTTCCACCGTCTCTGAACACAGCATTACAGTTGGTGTTGGATTGTTGACAATATGATTATTCAACGAGAACCAAGTCACTGTTGCCTTTGTTGGGTTGACCATTGCCCCAGCTTCATCACACCAAGTACTTATGCGATTGAGTTCGGTTTGTAGTTCCACAGCAACCTGCTCTCTATCCTTACCCTGACGATACACTAAAACATCATCGGCATACGACAATGTCCTGCCAGGTCCAGTGATCTGCTCACTGGTGATTCTCACTGTGTAGGCGTTGAACAGTACCGGAGATAATGGTGATCCCTGTGGTGGGCCAGGATATATTGTTGTTGGTTCCGAAGTCCAACTGCCACATCTAAAAACTACTTTCCGTTGGAAGAGGGCTGCAGCGATCCAACTAAGGAGGAATGGACTTACTTTTAGTTCAAGAAGCTGAAACATTAAAAAATCCAATGGTACTCTGTTGTATGCGTCCTCAAGATCAATCGCTGCAGCAAAGGTTTCAATGCCTGAGTGGAAACCTTCATAGACATCATGGGCAAAGACTGCTGCTTTGGTCCAGGTTTCTCTTTTTGGACGGTACCCACCCAGGGTAGGTGGGAAAACACCTTGCCTCTCTAGCTGGCTTGATATCTTCCTGGCAATTACCTTCTCCAGCAGCTTGCCTATTGTATTCTGCATGGTTATAATTCGATATCCCTGAATCTTTTTGTGGTCTTTGTCAGGCTTCGGCAAGGGAATCAGATAGTTGTGTAACCATTCCTCCTTGATGCTAGCACTCACTATACTGTTGTTGTACATGTCTGCTAGTTTCTCTAGCTCATTGTCGTTACACTTATTGATGTCGTCGTATCTTATGCCATCAGGACCTGGAGCGCTGTTTTTTGATCGTCGAAGTACAGCCTTGATTTCTTTCACTGTCACTGTGTCTTCATCCGAAGTGTTCTGGGCCTTGCATCTGTCTGAGGTGACCTCCTTGGCCAGATTTCGGCCTCCCATGTCTGTCTGGTTGCTCTGCTCAAGATAGCGTTCAAAGAGGGCTTTGCCCTTGTCCTCGTCAGTCCTCTGCCAGATGAGGTCAGCACCTTGGAAGTCAGAAATGCTCTTATTCTTGACTACACTACTCATGCTTTTATGTAGTCTCCAGAACAATTTCAGTGACTTGTCTGTGCTTACTCTTTGACACACCTCTGCCCATTTTTCGCTTTTAACCACCTTGACCAGTTTCTTGAAATAGCTTACTTTTGTGTGCATCTCTCTTTCTAAGTGCATGCAGGGACTAGGATGACCAGCTCTGTTCTTCTTGGCATTTTGCCATCTCCTTACAGCACTACGCTTATCCACCCAAGCCTTCTCCACCTCGAAATTCCACCATGTTCAAATGGTGAGAGTCGCAAAAGTTCCCAGCTCCCAGCCTTTTCTTCCTGCCCTGAAACTTTCTGCGCTTGTCACGTCTTATTTTACCCACCACATCTTGCCCTGTACTGTCATACTGGAATTTCTTTACCTTTAGCTTGTGCTGCCTGGTTTTGCCTTTCTCCACCAATATGATGCAAGGGTTGTGGTCTGTCACCGCCTCACATCTATAGATATTAATTAAAGGGCTGCAACTCCCGCCCAAGGGATAGAAGTGAGTCAGAGAAATCTAGAGCCTTCTCGAAGGACTGGTCATTGAGTCCATGGTCCCGTGGACACTGATGTGGCCCGCCTATTGCGGGGTCCACGAGGAACTCGGACAGAGTTACCACCCGTGTCGGATTGGGACACGTGTGGACCGGCAGAGGACAGACGGACTGTGAGAGAGGCAACAGGGCCTGCCTTAGAGGGACTCAATAGATTAATAGATTAAACCCATGTGTATTTGGGATAGATAGACTATATGCTAGATAGTTTGCTAGGATGTTTGTGATAACTATGTATGATGATGTTAATCTCTGTGATATGTAACACAGCGCGGGATTGTTAACCCACTGCGCCAAAGCACTGTATAGTGAACTACAATAAATGTTCGATATTGTATTGAACCGAGTTATTGTTGCCTGTGTGAACCCGAGCTCAGATACCTAGACATGAGCAAGACGATGACAGGCTTTTTGGGGGCTTATTTTCCGGTTTTGGCATAAGCTTTAACTTTACACGGCTATAGATTGCCAAGTAAAACTTCAAATTATTATATCAAATTGATTTCTGGATAACAAATTGATTTCTGTACAACAAATTGATAACTGTACAGGTTTAACTGATTTGAAACTGTCTAGCATATAGTCTATCTATCCCAAATACACATGGGTTTAATCTATTAATCTATTGAGTCCCTCTAAGGCAGGCCCTGTTGCCTCTCTCACAGTCCGTCTGTCCTCTGCCGGTCCACACGTGTCCCAATCCGACACGGGTGGTAACTCTGTCCGAGTTCCTCGTGGACCCCGCAATAGGCGGGCCACATCAGTGTCCACGGGACCATGGACTCAATGACCAGTCCTTCGAGAAGGCTCTAGATTTCTCTGACTCACTTCTATCCCTTGGGCGGGAGTTGCAGCCCTTTAATTAATATCTATAGATGTGAGGCGGTGACAGGATTGCTGCCGTGGTGTCCTAGGACACCCCATCTACACACTGTAGTGAGTGAAGGTGAAACCAGCGCCAGATCAATAGCACTGTCCTCATCGCCTGGAGGCTTGCTGTCCTGGTGACACAGCCACTGTTGATACAAACCAGGTCAATAGTTTCAAGTGCAGTCTCG
This sequence comes from Cepaea nemoralis, assembly GCA_014155875.1. Classification (NCBI taxonomy): domain Eukaryota; kingdom Metazoa; phylum Mollusca; class Gastropoda; order Stylommatophora; family Helicidae; genus Cepaea; species Cepaea nemoralis. Next base: position 239,662 of record JACEFZ010016011.1, read on the forward strand.
AGCTCCTCCCCCTGTGTATTGCAGGAAATGTTTCCCCATGATCTGCCTTTAGCGGTGAAGTCACCACAGAAAATAACATTTCTCTCGTGGCCTAATATGCCACTTAAGCACTGCCACTTCTGGGCGTCCATACTCCCATTGGGGGCATAAACATTAACCAACACGAATGGTATACTGGAATGAACTCTCAACGCCTGTATTTGTATATCGTCACTGTCCCAACTGGACATGTCTAGCTCTGACGCCACCATGCTGTCGCGAACGAGAATCGCCATTCCCAGATGTCGTCTGTTGTAGAAACATTTGAAGCCGGCAATTCGGAGTAGCTGATCGCTCAGTCTCGTCTCCTGGAGTGCTACAATGTCGTTCCTGTAAAGTAGGGTTTCTAAAATAGAGCCCCGTTGTTTTACACTGGCACAGTTCCAATATAGAATACGGATATTCCTGAGTCCTAGACGGTGACACTTGAGTCTAAAACGTCTCAAACCACCACGCTTACCTTGCTTCTTTCTCCCTGCGCGGCTTCCACGCCGCTTCGTTATGTTGACTGCTTACTGCTCGAAGAACATATGTTGTTCCGCCATGTTGAAAAAACGAAACACAGAACCCACACACGCTGCTAAAGATTCACTCAAGGATGGCTTCGCTCGATGCACGAACTCCGTAGCACCCGCGCAGATCTTGAGTAGAAACTTCTGGTTTTACATCCTGGAACACCAATTACACGCAAGAGATGAATAAATCCACCCCCTACGCGAAAAAGTTAACCAACACAAAACAACCCGACCGTCCGTCGCCATCTTGAAACCGGAAACCTGCTGATGGTAATTCTCCATGCCACCGTCTCAGTCCATTCAGTAAAATTTCTCTTGGTCTGCCTCCGCCTCTCTACCCCTTGATCTTTCCAGTTGTCACGCCATCTAGATCTCACTAACTCACCAAGGGATGATGCCCCCTACTCTGGGAATCTCTGTTTACTAGTATGTAATCATTAAAAAAAAAAAACTGTCATTTACTGCCTATTGTACCTTGCGATGTAGGAAAGGGGGGGGGGGGGGAGGGGGGCGGGGTCTTGAACCTGTGGAATTAAGGCCGCATAGCTAGTGCAGTCGCCGAGAACTGTGCAGGTTAGAGTTTTCTTTTTGCCCCGGACAGAAAAAACTCCACGCCTTACCGAGGATTCGAACCCAGTTCTCCCGATAGAGCGCGGCATTCTAGCCACTAGGCCAGCCGCTCTATAGAGTTACTAAAAGAATAAAGTAAATGACCCTTTTCTATAATGGTATATGGTGCTAGCCTAAATACAGACTTATAGGTGTATCTTTCTTCTGGAATAAACTCGGCAGGCGGATTGAGGGATCGTGCTGCGCGGGCAACACATGGTCTCTATAATTCAGCCCGGGCTGTGTGCTATGGAGAGGTATAACTCCATCGCACATTATCGTATGTCCAGAAGAAGCCAGGGCTAGCCGCATTTGTTTACAGACCAACCGACACTCTATGGATGATGTGGTTAATTACACGTCGGTCGACTTTACTTCCTAGAACATTTCCCGATGCCCAATTTAGGTTGAGTCGACTTGAGAGCCCACATCAGTCTTCTTTAACATCTCCATGACGAGAAGGTCCGAACACAGGACAATCAAATTTATAGACAAAAATGTGCGTTAACATCTTGCTCCTATTTTGGAAACCAAGGTTCGAATCCTCGGTAAGGTGATATTTTTTTTTCTGGTGAGGGCAATAAGAAAACCCTAATCTGCACAAATATTATCACATGAAATGATACTTTATGATGGAGACAGCGAGGTGTGGATAAATATGATCGGCCGGTACTAGTAGTAGTAGTAGTAGTAGCAGCAGCAGCAGCAGCAGTAGCCATTGTTCAATTGTACGTATGCATGCATGGATGTAGAGAGACCATACTTGGAATGTGACGAACAAAGAACGTTAACATTGGTGATCACTTTGTATAAACTAAAACTCATTGGAAATGTAATAATTCGCTGTTCTAGATACATTTTGTTGTGTTCAGCGAGTTGAAAGTTTACTGTACTACAATGTTTACAATCCAAGATGTAAATATTTAGGTGTGTGTGACTCTTGCGATCAGAAGAGAGTGATAATAAACACAGGGACATTGTTTTCGCAGGAGCCACACATATCTAAGTGTTTTCTTGTTGTATTGTGATATCTTTCTGTAGCCATTCCTTCTATTACAATGTTTACAACCGTGTGTGAATTTAATTAAGATTTTTCTTTGTTTAAACTCATTTGTATTTACCACTTGTATTTATATCTGTAGATTTCTTTTTATTGCCCCTGAAGAAGATCAATAAGCTCGAAACGTCGGAACGTTGTGCTGTGGCTCAGTTTATTTAATATACATTATATGCAACTATAAGAAAGAAACAAACAGCATTGTTTGGTCATGTGATGAGAAGAGAGGCTCTGGAGAATATCGTGACAACTGGAAAGATCAAAAGCAATGCTGCTGATTGACTGAGACGATCGCATGGAGGAAGATTATCAGCAGAGTTGATCCAGAGCACTAAGGACCAAGATCTGTGGACAGACATGAACACAATATGAGCACAATGTCCTGGTTTTCTATTGAGCGTTTTGTTTGATGAAGCACAATTTTCTGGCATTCTAGTGTCGTGTATTACGTGACAATTATTTGACGTTTTAACTGTTTGTTTATTGTAATATGATTAATTTGGTGTGTTAATAAAATATTGTGAATATAAACAATGCTTTTATTTTAAGTTTTAATATCCATCAGCATATTCATTTGCCATTAAATGTATAAAACTACACTATAAAATTAATAAATGCATGTAAAGGTTGTGTACTAATATGAAGGAAAATAAAGATTTTCAGTATTGTATGCATGTTATCTTGAATGCACCTTTTGACGCTGACAATTTTGGAAAGGGGGGAATTCTTCTTCTTTCGATCGATGGAAAGAAGGGGGAGGGGGGAGTGACATTCTTACATATGGTGAAAGGGTGCATAGGTCAAACAGGTTGAGAACCACTGCACTAGACAATATAAAGACTGAAAGCTGCTGTGACGACACCGGAATTTGAACTTGTCGCCTCCAGCTCTGATCAGTAGATACTATTAAAGCACTATACAATACAGTCTTGCTACCATCCCTATGCTACCAGTGCTAAACCTGAATAATGACAGAAACAGAGAATAGAAAAATTATAACAGAAATGAGATTCCTGAGAATAATACACAAAGTATCCAGAAGCGAGAGTGTATCAGAGATGATGAGATAAAGACCAAAGTGTGGGTTAGAGCAGCCGTAGGTTTCATTAGAACATAACAAGTTAAATGGTTCGGCCATATAACTAGGCCACCAACTGACAGTCTACCACAACACGCCATGATGTACAGACCACATCACACCTGAAGAAGAGGTCGACCATTAAACGAAGTTAGTTAGTTAGTTAGTTGACCGATTATCCTCATTGCACATCGAACCATTCAGTCCATAAGTGCTCGGATCCCCTTCTCAGCAAATCCCGCAGCGTGTAGCGGCTAACAACACCAGTTCTGTGTTGGTTTATCAATCTTCTTTGGCTTCCTGTGCAGTGTTCTTGTTTGGCCACACCTATTTTAATTTGCTGTTCTCGCAGTCTGACCATCGTTGTAGATTCACAGTCATCACTTGGTTCTCGCAAAAGTCTTACTTCTCGTAGAGCATTCAGAATGTCAGCCTGGTCCATGGGGCGTCCGCCCTCCACAGTAGCCTTACCTGCGAGCTTGTCAGCCCGCTCATTTCCTTGTACTCCCGCGTGCCCTGGCACGAAGATGAAACTAATCTTTGCCAGCCGAGACCATTAAACGAAGGGAAGAGGGGATAACGGAGTCAATGGGAATCTCGATATATATGAAGCCCATAAACGGGCACTCTCCGGATGTATTTGCTTCACTTCGACACCGCAAAGTAAAAGAAGAACAAGATGAGATTAGATGAATTTTTATTAAACACAGATCAAACTCATCACGAATATAGGAAAAGTGCGCAAACCAACCCGCACCACGAGGCACTCAAAGTTAACAGTTATCCTAACAATGCACTTACTAGTACCACAATTGAATTGTTTCCCTTTTGAATGTCAAAGTACAAATTAAATCGATCATTTATCATCATCTGGTAATCTTCACTAGGGAACTACAATCCCTGAACCTGAGTGAACAACTATTTGACACAGTAAGTGATATTCTTAAATATATCGTCATGTGCCATGCCAAATAGTGTCTGAGTTCATTATCTCCTCATATCTAGGTCTGTGGTGTTCTGGATCAATTCCATTGATGATGTGTAACCATGCAACCGTCACAGTTCATCCAGCACCGTTTCTCTTGTCATCCACTGTGTTTCTTTCTGATCTTTCCAGCAGTCGCGGTGATTTATTATGCTTCGCTTCTCATTACATGACCAAAGAACAGTGTAATTTTAGTGGCGGACTGTTGTGTTGGCATTCCGGCAGCGGCCTTATGCATGTATGCCTGTGCGTGCTGTTGGTTTCTCGGGGCTGCTGTCTATTCCACTTTTGACATGGATCAGCGAGAAGTATTGTGTATTATATTCACTGACACAGAAACGGATTATTATGGGGTGACTCTCTGCCGTGAAATTGGAACCTGATTGTCTTATTTTTATATTTATAATACAATGTACAACTTCCATTAAACATTGTCAGGCATTCGTTGCATGTTACGCTGACAGTGCAAAGTATTCATAACAAAGCTCAGACACCAAGTCTCTGTAACCTCCAAGCTGTCTGTAATGTATTTATTTATATTCCAAGATTCATAACAACACAACAGAACATGTTCTTTATAACATTTCAGTACCTTCTGTCTTCTTGTCAGGTCTTAGTCAGATATGACTGAGCTACCGTATGACAGTAGACGGTACTACCTGCTTTCTGTTTGCGCCGAATTTTGCGTGGCGCTCACCCAACTCTACACTCCACATTGTGCCAACGGCTTCGGGCGGAGGAGCACATTTCGGAGGGTAAAAGGTTTTCCTAAGTTCCAGAAAATGCAAGCTAAAGACAAAATGTCATGACAGGGCAGGGCAGACCAGGCTGCCTTGGTCGACAACCGGACTAGAATCGAAGCTCCGACAGGCGGACAGTTAGAGCATTGCTTTACTAATCCTACAACTTCTGCAACGTGTCTGGTTCCAGATGTATTGGTGTTACCTGTCCTCTTGAGTAAACTTGGTAGGCCGAGGAAGGGATCCTGCTGCATGGGCAAAACATGGTCTCTACAATTCATCCCAGGCTTTGTGCTATGGAGAAGTATAACCCAATCCCTAGTCCCCGCCATGGGTTGTAGTTATTATGCCATTTCTTAAGTACAGTTTAACGAACTATCGTCTGGGACGACGGCAAGGTGCCAGTGGTACTCTCTTTCTCAAATTCATGAGTGTTTAAGCAAACGAAATACTTACACAGGTGTGGAGGACACATTACAAACATTCACATAATCCCAGCCGGTCTCTGCACGTTGTGTTGAATGTTGACCTGGTTACACACCTCGCCGACCCTGAAGTGACCAGTGCTCTTCTTGGACACCCCGTTGGTTTTTGATCTTGTAGAGATTAAGGAGAGCTCTGCATGAAGACTCCATGAAGAAAGTACATTTGAACCGGGCCGGAGACAAATCTCCATTAAATCCAGTTAAACAGTTGTATGCGCGTATGTATCGAAAACATAAATATTAATTCATTCATGCAGTAGCATTTCCTTTGCAGAACCTCGCTCCCGTAACAACCTTCCGGAAAACTTGTCGGTCATAAGCAAGACGTCCCGTGTCCGATAACCCATCTGGAGATCATCTGCCACAACCTGCACCTATCTTCTCTTTGGCCTTTCTCTTCCTCTCTCTCTCTAGGCATATACCCCTCCATTATTGTTCTTTCCAAACTTTCATGACGTTTCAAGTGATCAAAATATTGCAGTCTTCTTTGTTCTATCCTCTTTAGTAGTCAACCTTCTTCAATATGCAGATCTTGTCGTATGGATGCATTTGTTCTTTTCTGTATCCAAAATATTCTTAGACTAGAACCCGTCTATAACATTTATATACAAATTTAAAACATACTTATTGCACGATTTATTGCCTGGCATATTTCGCTTCATCTCGTCAGGTACATACTGCAGAATTCACACAACGTAAAATAAAATAACTAGATAAATCCTTCAAGCTGAAATATACTTCGCACAGTAATTCAATTCTGTAATAAAGTCATACCGCCAAACTGACGGAGTAGCCATGAGGGGTCCTCTTGGCCCATTTCTAGCGGACATCTTCATGGCACATTTAGAAGAAAAGAGATCCTCAGACATTAACAACTTGGTCTTCTACCATCGTTACATGGACGATATACTAATTATCACCACAGACGAGCCACAAGCAACATCGATCCAGGCCATAATGAACATAACGCATAAAAACATCTCTCTATCTAGGGAACACGAACACAACGAAGCGTTGCCGTTCCTAGGTATTCTAATGAGACGTAGAGCAGACGGCTCAATTCAAAGATCGGTGTATCGCAAAGAAACATGGACCGGACAATACTTACATTTTCAGAGCTTTACCCCTGTCCAGTACAAACAGGGCTTAGTACGGACCCTGTTTGACCGTGCTATGAAGGTAAGCACCCAAGACACACTGACAGAGGAATTTGAAACTCTGAAGAATGCCTTAAACCTGAATGGGTACTACATAGGATTTATAAAGCGCCACTGCCAACAGCCAATACCAAAACCAGATGAAACTACAGTCCCTAAACTCAAAGTATTCATCCAGCTAGCCTTTCGAAAGGGTGGCGTAATGCAACATCTACAAGACCAGCTCATTACAGCAGTAGACCGAACATTCTGTGCTGCAACTCCAGTCATTAGGTACAGAACCACACCGATTTCTATCCCAGCAGTAAAAGAGCCTGTTCCTCTGTACGCCAAAAACAATTGTATTTACCAATTCACGTGTAGGTGCAAGTCTACCTACATCGGCAGAACAGAGCAGCAGTTGAACAAAAGAGTGTCTGAACACATACCTCAATGGACTGACAGGATACTACACACATGCGATGGGAGCCTGGGGGGGGGGGGGGTAATAAGTCCAGTGCATTATACATAGTAATGCGTGTATGGACTATGCTTGTGTTCAAAGCGAGGTGAAGCAGATTAGAAGAAGAATACACGCTGAAAGAACAGGGAAAAAAACAGCCTTTTGCATGATGAAACATCTTACTCACAAATAATAAGATGACAAAAAATACCTTTTGAAGTCGGAGTGTGTTCGATTGATAGCGAAGGATACTGTTAATAGGGAAAGCTAATCCACACGCAAAGTTCAGGCCATCACTACTATAAATAGTGTGTATGGATTACGCTTGCGTTCAAAGCGAGCGCCCCCCCCCCCCCCCCCCCCCCCCAAAAGTGGAAAAGTAAAAGAGCTTTTGAGGTAATATTAAATATTTGAGTGTCACTTTTTGACATATTTAGGTTATATTATACCATCTATTCAAGTCTTAAATGCCTGCATTATTGTAAACTTGCAAATCCTAAAGATGGATGCTATAGTAGTGAGTTATTATTTTAGAAATGTAATTTGTTTAGGACAAATATGAGAATTAAACACACATAAATTTATTTGGCTTTTTTTTCTATTTACGCTTGGCTTTACAACTTAAAAAAATAAGGTTACCTGGTAACACCGCTGCATTGTCGAAATAGACGCCGCAACCTGGCCAAGTGTAAACAAAACCACGTGTTGGCTTGATTTCGCTATTCTCATATACACATTTTCATTAGTGTCTTTGGATTGTTCTAGGTATGTATGTATTTCAATAGTTATCTTATATGGTTAAAATAACATTTTGACAATATGTAACGGCTTCTCACATATAAGACTGGAATCGTATCTAATACTAATATTTACGAATTAACATTCAGGATATATATATATTGAGTTGGGACTTAAAATAGTTAAACTTAAATACTATTACATTACTAAGTTTACTATAATATTTTAAGTAAGTATTTTTTTATTGTGATTACTTAGTTACTTAATGATATCTAGTGTGATAATTTGGTCACGTCTAGCGTGGACGGCGTGGTCTAGTGGTTACACACTTGCCTCGCATGCCAGTGAACCGGGGTTCGATCCCGGGTCCAGAGTCAAGGATATTCACTGCTGACGAGCTCAGACGAGAGCGAAACTCGTGTTTCCAATCTGACGTGGACAAGGCTTTCTTTAGGTTCGTTACCGGAATACGATCAGCGTTACCATTAGCCATTAGTGGGTTGTGTTCAATCTTTAAACCTCAAATCCCGAAACAACCAAACAAATCTACTTATCTCTTTCGGTGCCAAACAAAAATTGGGCCCTGACCAAACAGAAATTCATGGTAGAAAATTTGAAGTCAAGTAGGGGTGTGTCACAATAATGCTTTTAAAATGGTTAAAATGGTAGCAGATATATTGTATGGAAGTGTCTATTCATAGGGCACTATGTATAAACAAAGTGTTTATTCATAGGGCACGGCTGGTCACGTGATTTAACGTAAGTTTGCGGCTATATTATACATTTTCGTTGATTGGAAAACGTGTCGTCAGTGGCATAGTTGGTAGTGTCCTCGTCTGATGGGCGGGAGCTCGAGGTTCGTTTCCTTGCCGGACATCTTTTTTTTAATTGTTCAGCAATTAATTGGATGAAAGTCAAATGTCAATCGTTCGTTTCCTTGCCGGACAATGTTTTTTTTTTTTAATTGTTCAGCAATTCTTTGGGTGAAAGTCAATCCTTTATCTCTTTGGGTATTTAGAATTGTGTTGTTTAAAGTGAGTGTAAGTTAGTTAGTACCAGTTTCTCCAGTATTGGTCCTCGTTGCTTTGCACTACGGCAATTCCAATACCCAACCCACACATTTTTGAGTCCCAAACGATCCGTTTTCCTTCTACCCCTTCTGGCTCCAACCCGCTTCTTACTTTTCCTTCCCCCCTCTCCCCTACCTCTTCATTCTCTCCCCGCTGGCTATTGTCAAAAGTATCGAGCACAAAGCACGTACTCCGTTGCTTCAGCGATAATTCTTTGTATTATTCATAGTTGGTTAGTTAGGTTGGTAGTTAGACACGAAAGTGGTTAAGTAGGTGGGTTGTTAGACAGATAGATGGTTAGAGAGGCAGATATGTGGGTAGGTAGACAGGTAGGTAGTTAAGTAAGCAGGTATGTGGGTAGCTAGGCAGGTAGGTGGATGAGTAGGTACGCAGGTAGATGGGTAGCTAGATCCAACCCGACACTCGCTCGTCGATCATCTGTGTTCCACCATGCCAATTCAATCTCTTTCAACCTCTCCCTGCAATACTCTGAACAGGCAGGTTGAGCGACCGAGAGAGAGAGAGGCAGGCAGTCAGACGACCCTAATCATGTCTCTCTGAGGTGACGCATATTACTGTCAGCTTGGACCAGAATTATCAGGACATTTTAAAAAAAACTCATTTACTGCCAATATCAGAGAGGTCTTTAAGCTGTAAACAGTAAGTGTACAGAAACGCAAGTTAACAATTCTTAAACTCGCCTGGGACACAATTATTTGTATTGGGGATACCAATCTGGAAAATTATTCGGTACTTCAATTTTAATTCACCGCAACAGACGTCATGAGGCTATATTTAGCTTTAGCAGCTATATATAGCGTAGTTAGCAGCTATATATAGCACTGGCGGGGTTAGGGTTAGGTGCCGTGGAGTTCCCGTGAAGGTGATAACAGGAAAATAAGAATAAGGTCTAGTAGTATCTAATTTATGGTTATTGATGTTTATCAGACCGGGTTACCATGGTTAAGATAGAAAGGGCGAATATATATCAATATTACACAAGGAGTTAGAAATCTACCCAAAGTATTTCAGGATCCTCACCGGTGCTATGGAGTTCCCTGCACTGAGCTGAGTTTCTCCAGACTCAGGTTTGAGTTAGGAGGAGAACGGGGCACTTATGGGTTACACCCGTGTGCCGTGATGTTGATCCATCGACTAAACTAAACTAAGAGAGCAAGGTAAAAGTAACAAAGAATATAAGTAAGATGAACAAAGAAATGACACACACACACACACACACATATATATATATATATATATATATATATATATATATATATATATATATATATATATAATTAAAATTGCCATAGATCTTATTAACTATATTATGCATTTGACCACCATGCTTTGATGCTTCCTTGTTGAATCTCCCTGCACCAAGATGAGTAGTATATTGAGGTTTCCAGACACATATTCTGGGAGGGTAATTGGGAGGGTAATAGGGTTTATGAAGGAAATATGGGGCAAATTGTCGACTCGGTAAAAAAAAATTTTTACGCTTACGAAGTCATATATTTCCCGACCAGCAGCAAGTCGTCTACGTCCCCAAATAACATGTCTAACTGACTTAAACGTAACGAGGGTATGTTACGTTTCTTGGGTCAGACCAACCCAGCCACTGTGAAGGCAGTAATGAAATCAGCTTCCCCGGATCTCGTCCAATCAATTTGCGAGTGCTGTCACAACGTTTTAAAAGGTAATGTTCCCCTGACACCAGCTCAGAAGAAGCGTCTGCAACGACACAAAGACAGTCTGAGAGCACTCACTCATAAGAAATTATCGCTTAAGAAAAGGAAAGAGATTCTACAACAAGGTGGTTTCATAGGCGCCTTACTAGGCCCCATACTAAATGTGTTGAAAAGCGTGGTGGGATTGTAATGGCCAAGAAGATGATCTTGATCGATCCCCGGTTGCTAGAAAAACCCTATATACCACCCGACACACTAAATGATAGTCTACAGGATTTGGATCGTCAGATGCAACAAGTCCTGGAAACAGAAGATCTACCACCACGTGACAAGGCCAGAGCATATCAGCAAACACTACAGAGGTATCTGAATCGACTCGAACAGTACAGACACAAGCCTCTGGGACTAGTAGATATCAAGGAACAAAAACCTGAAGTCACAGTGTACCGACACCAGTAGCCGAGACACCTCTTCAACCAACACCTCAACCTATTCAACCGGCTCAAGTAGTCGAACCCAAAACAGTCGAGACCACACCACATTACAAGCTCAGGCGAAGTAAGAAGAAGACTAGGATACCTACCCCCAAGTGGCAAAAATGGCCGCCCAATTAAGAAAATATTACTATGACCCAAAGAAGCCGGGGGCCTATGGTGGAGCCGCCGCCTTAAAAAGAAATACTAACCTGAAGAAAATAGATAAATGGTTACGTCATCAGGATACCTACACGTTACATAAACCGATCCGTCGCCGATTTCAGAGACGTCAGACCATAACCGGTGGTATAAATCAACAATTTCAAGCCGACTTGATAGATATGAGACTATTACAAAGGTACAACGATGGGATGTCGTACCTAGTGACTTGTATTGATGTGTTTAGTAAATATGCTTGGGCTATCCCGATCCAGAAGAAAACGGGGAAAGCGCTGGTGGTGGCTATGAGTAAAATCTTTGGTGCTAGCCAACCGATAAATTTTCAGAGCGATAAAGGTTCGGAATTCGTTAATCGGACCTTCTTAAAATTTCTGAAAGATCGAGGTGTGCACTTCTTTACCACCGAGAATGAAGATGTGAAGGCGGCGATAGTGGAAAGATTCAATCGAACCCTGAAAGAAAAAATTTGGCGTTATTTCACCAAGACCAATACACTCCGCTACGTCGACGTGATAGATAAATTGATCCAGAACTACAATGGTTCGTATCACAGAAGTATTCGCATGGCCCCTGTACAAGTCAACTATAGTAATCAAGAAGAGGTGTGGGATAACTTGTATAAGCCGACATACGTATCGAAAAAAGTGTATTTTACACCTGGGGATCGAGTCAGACTGGCTGAACCCAAACAACCTTTTAAAAAAGGGTATATGCCCTCGTGGACAGAAGAATTGTTTACCGTCAGTCGCATAAACCAGACCAGTCCAGTGACCTATGTGGTAAAAGATTATTCGGGAGAGGAACTACAGGGCTCGTTCTACAGAGAAGAAATACTGTAACAACGTACAGAGACTCGCAAGACGTGGTTTCAGTTGATAATATAAACTTTATTAGTTCTTGATGACCAAGCGTTGATGCTCGATTCCACTCACATCGAAGGCTGGATGTTAACTGCCCTTGCCAACACAATACGTCACGATTGAGCATCTCTCACCCCTTTCAGTCTCAATGCTCAATCGTGCTGTATCTGTGTTTCCCACTAGATCCTAATAATACCCCAGAACACCCCCCTTACTGTTACACCTCCCCATGTTTAATAAAGAATTTTCCTTATAAAGGAAAAATCTTTACTCCTAATCCCCTTACTCTATTCCCTCTTTTTCCTTACTTCTCCCAGTTCCTCTAAATCTTCCCCAAACCAACTCTAACTTAAATGAACATTCAATTTCTTTACTTTTTCCCTTGCTATATAGTCAACCCCCTTCTTCTTCGTTTCCGGCCCTTCAACCAACCATAACATATTACATATAACATTTCAATTTCAACTATATATAATAACATCATAACACGTCTTCTTAAATACTCCTTCCTCATAAGCAATCTGCTTAAAATTTCAAACGCTAATACCAACTCCCTTTTATCATCACCAACGCTACTTATCCCCCACTTTCAACTAACCTGAAATAACTTTCACACGATAGGAAGACAAAGAATCGGTGGCCACCGGAATTTAAAAGAAGCAGTAGAACTCTTCCACACACAAAAAAACCTCACTCAGCTACATCACACACCCCCTTTTCCAACCCATACTCCTTTACCCTCCTATGTCATTTGAGACTTTATGTAATAAAGTCTAAAACCCCACTCACCTAAATCACACACCTTTACCAGTCATTATGGTAATGCTGCTATCTACAGCATCAAAAACAATTATCCACATCCAATTGTCTATATATTACAGACACTACTACTTTACCTCAACCTCATATTGTAATGTTAACCACATAATTTCTTCTCCCGATACCTCAATTATAAATTATCTCTTAATGTCCATTTCTTATGGGCATATTTACTAAAATGCTCCATTTATGCCGTTATCAACAGCAACCTAGTAACCTTTAAATCTCCCCACAACTTCGTAATCAACCCACCTATTACACTTAATACACCCAAAGGGATAAACATTTACATCCTGCCCAGGCCATGTAACCCAATGCCTCTCTAAAATCTTCCACCTCTCAATTCATAATTCATGCCGTAAGCCACAGCAGCAAAAATAACCACTCATGTCTGTGACTGCTTGCAATCAACTTTATCTCAGTCCCTTTATTACGGACCCACAAACACCCCATATCACTATGTCTCCCCTATGTTTATTTCATATTTACACCCCTTTATTATTGTACTGTTATCCACAGTGTCTAGTCAAACATGGATCCAATTCATGTTTACTCTTTGTCTGGGGTAATTTTCTTATTCTTCTATAACCCATCAATCTCGTGTATATCATGGCTCTTCTGACCCCATGGAAACTATGTTTAAAACCTTTCCCAGCTTTACCCCAATGAATATATCCACAAATCTTTTCTTCTCCCATGTGGCTTCTAATCCCATAATTTTCTAATTTATGCTCTAAACTTTCCCATAACCATTTTACTTGTGTAGTAAGCTCGTCTTATGCTTCCAGCACTTCATAACTATATCAAGTTCTCTACGCTGATTATCACAGCGACAAAATATCCATGAACTTATTCTTCACAAAGATAATGTGTCTCTCTATTAGCTCACAGTAGTTTATTACTACTTTCTGAACGAAGGGTCCTAATTAAAGCCCCCTGTATTGTCAAAACTATGTAAACTAAACATAACTTAATTAACTACTATTTAACATACACAACAGCGAAATCAAATCACAACAGGATATCAAACCCCCCCAAATTGTTATAACAATCATTTATGTTTCCCCTCAACTCAACTAAAGATATGATGATGATGGTGATGATGATGGTGATGATGATATAACATACATCCTATTCTATTGTTACCTAATACTACTGGTCTCTTTTACGGACCAGTAGTTTACAGATGAAAGTCTAAGGACACAATAACCCTATTCTAAAATAACAAGAATTATTTTTTTCGGGACCAAATCAAGCAAACAAACATTATACATGAGGCAATAAAACAATTGTCTTCTCGCTAAAGAGAAGATTTTCAAAAAAAATATAATTCACTTAGAATTAACCACGTAAAGTGACCCAGCAGCATTGGTCTCCCTTGCTAACCAATGTAACACCTATCTATTTAGCCAAGTCAAAACAACTCAATACCAAGCATTAATGCCAAAATACGTATATACATATATACAAACATCTATCTGTTATCTACAGATCATCATAATGCGGAACTATACTTGTTCCCCTCAACCAAAATCATTACTCAACAACTAACCGTTCCTTTTTCTGGAAGTCAAACATTGATTATCTCCCCTCTTAATACATCGTCACATCTAAAATGTCCTTTTTAAGCCAGCACTGTAAACTACAAGTCGACCACTTTATCTATCACTAATGCAACAGTCATCTATTCACTTATTAATTAACCTGTGGCTCGGATTTTTACCAAGCATCACTACCACTTCATAATCATTACTGTTAACTACAGCCTCTCCACTCTCCTATGTCCAACAAAACTTTGTCTAATTACTATAGACGTCTCACCAACACACCTACTTGCTGTACCAAGCACTAATTCGAATTTTAAGTTTCTCATCTATCATTACTTTCTACATCTCACCACGACTACTCTAATCTATCCTCCAGTCTTTCCTAGCACTCTTGTGACGATAACCAAACCGGTCACCCTCCTCGGAACACGTTCTCCAACATTCATTTAACTAACCATGTTTACCTCCGCATCTTTCACTCTTCTTGTTATTTCTCGGAACTCTTTCAGAACTGCAACCCACGCCACTTATAACTGACAGTAGACCTCTCTTTCCTCGTTTCTCAGTCTTAGGCACTCTTGCTTCGACATTTCCCTGTCAAGAATACTAAACAAGTTTTGTGAAACATCATTCAGAATGTTAATCCAGAATATAACTTCCATAATTTCCTTCCAAGATCACACATTCCAAACAAAAGATATCACCCTTTAGCACAAACAAAAACAGAGGCGACGACTATAACTAAAAAAAAACAACCAACAAGCATTCAGCTAAACTAAAACGCAACAATTTACATTGACAACAGGTATAACAAGGCTATTCAATTCTCTGAACTTATCAAGCACTCTTCTCCTATTCACAGACAACGACACACAACCCGACAACCTAACGTGTCCCTACCATTTTTATTAAAAAAAACACCTCAGACGCCACTTCAACATTCCAGCAACCATACAGCACAATCTACACGTATTGATCTCCTCTACACACGTTGACACAAGACATATCAACGTCACTCTTACCTTTTATCTATGTACTTCACTTATTCGACGTCATCACACCTCTTTCCTACTTCCTTCATCACGACGAACACCTGTCTGAGTACAGTTATACTCACGTACGAACAACGCACAACCAAACGAATTATTCCAGAGGACTTTCTCAATTCACTGCTTTCTTATATCTCTACTTTACTCAATCACTCACTCCTATTACGAAGGTCAGACCCTATACACTACCTCTCGCAACTGAAATTACTTTCACAGTACTATCTACTATCTCTTCAAAACAAACCTCATTCTGGTGAACCACCCCTAACTTCGTAACTATCATTCTATACTTCTCCATACAACAACTTTCTTCTTTCTCCGCAAGCACGACGTAACTCGTATTTTTCAAGCATTCACTTCTACATTCTATTACTTTTATTCTCACGTTCAACTGGCTATTTTACACACAGGATACTCAGTGCCTCCTCAGTCTATATCACCTCACCAGACACTCTCGGTTCACCTGTCAACAATACTATTCTTTCTTCTCCAACCAACAAGCAAAACTATCTCGGACAACACGTCATAGCTCTGAGTCAACCCACTTCTAATACGAACATTCATACTTAATTTATCTCTCACCCTCTATTAATTCTGTCCTGAATCTACCCTATTTTACTTAATATACTCTCTCTACCTCGCTAACCAAACAGACGATATCCTGTATTACGTAATCCACGTGGAATATCATTTGCCGTACTTCCTTATCCTCAGCACCACTATCATACACCTATACTCTCAAACCGGAGTTCTTCTCATAAGCCAAAACTATTTCATTTTCCTTCTTCACCCAGGGAATTTTAACCGTTATATAGTGTGTCCAAATTAAACACTTCACTGTCTTTCAATACATTCACCCGTCTTTCAGTTATAATGTCATCTTCACTATCTGTTGTCAACTTATTAAAGTACTCAGGTCTTAAGGTCCTAAGGTCTTCTATTTTACTTAAGTCACTTTCTGTCGTTGAATAAACTCCCGCTAACCGTCTACCCCTATTCTTCTTCTTAAATGAGTTCTTTCTATTTCCTTTATTTGCGTCAGTCTGCTCACTGTTTCCTGTGTATCCTTACGTAACGTTTATACCTTCCCATCTCGTCTTCAGATGACACACTAATAATAGTTCCATCATCAGACTCGTTATAGTTTACTGCAAACACGTCGGCCTTATTCTCATAGTCATCTTTAAAACGTCTGCCTTTCTTTCTCTTTCTCGGTCTTCGTCCCTTAGCCTTCCCTACATAGTCACTAACCAAAACTCTGTCCGTCTGTCCACCAGTCCACTATTCCGTATGAGGGAACAACACTCCTCAATTCAGGATCTGCTCGTAGTGCAGCACTCTCATTCTCCGAATCCTCAGTAATTATATCTGTTTCAGCCTCACTATAATATTCGGCTGTAGGAATATCTTCTCCGTAACTTGAACTCTGACAGCTAATATTCCTACACCATTTGGGAACTAGTTTCTTGTCTATAGCTGAATAACTTGACATGGCACTACCTCTATTTACAATCATACTAACACTTTTCTTCATTGACTTCCTTTCGTCCTTGGTCCTTGTCTGTCCATCTTTCCTAACTTCAACCTTGTCTCTCTTAGTCAAATGAGTTGGTTTTGACTGATTCTCTATGAAGTCAGTTTGAGTTCCCTTTGTTATCTTGCTGACTGGTTGTACCTGAGTCTGCGTACTACTTTCTATCGTATTACTTGTCTGCGTCTGTGTCTCTCGGTTTCTTTTCTTTACTAATACCGTCGTCTTCTTTTCCTGTCTACTAGTCACATTCGCAACCATTTTAGGACTAGTCTGTATTTTATTTACAGGTTCAACTCCTCTAACAGCTGAGTTTAGATATTGTCTTTGTCTTATTTCGAACCATTCGTCACGTTTTTTTCTAGCGCTTACTGTATAGGATGGCCAATTCCTAGAACAGTCTCTCTCATGCCCATTTCTGTATCTCTGATCATTATACCAGCTCCTAACCCTAGTCATCTTTGGATTTACATAAATGCTTCTATACTGCCCTCTATTTTCATTAACTAGTGGCTGTCCTCGGCTATTGTTCCTTTTTATCTCATTACCTCCTCTTACATTAGTTGTTTTACTCTGTAACCAGTGTACAAAACATTCTACCTCGCTGACTGCCTCCTTTAACTCTCCTAACCATGCAGTCACGCGTCCTAAGTCTCTGCTCAGGTGCATTTTTACTCTTTATGCTATCTTTTGGAATATCTATCAACCTGAAACAATATTTTCACTTCTTCTTCTGTATATTTCTTTGGTACCTGTAAAAAAAACTTGTCTTGATTCTCCACTGTGCTGTCTGAGTCTTCTAAGCTGAAATATTTAAACAAGCAACCAATTTCACTTTTATAATTTACTAACTTAACGTCAAAACTTGTGCTAAGGTGTCCTGTTCCGCCATGCTGAAAAATACTGAAACAAAGCAAGCAAAGAACCACACAATTTCAATTTTCTAATTTAAGGAAGACGACCTATTGTTTTGGAGAACAATTAATTCAAGTAATTCATATTTATCTATCAACCTGAAACAATCCTTCTACTTCTTCTTCTGTATATTCTTGGACTTAGCCGAATTTATGCCTGTTTCTCCACTGTGCTGTGATGGAACTGTTATACCGAAATATTTTCTATATACCTCACCAAATCAATTTCACAGTCGTACTTATCTAAACCAACTATATGATTCCCACAAGAGAAGTGTTCAATTAGTCAATTGTATTTATGCTCGTTATCGGTCAGAATACGCCAGGAGTCTTGTTCTGCCATTCTGAAATATTCTAAAATAGAGCACGAAACACAATTTCAATCTCCTAATTCACGAAATACACTCCCTTGTTTTACAAAACTACAGTTAGTTTCTAGGTTTAGGAACCACACAATTTCACCTTCTTTTTGTTTCCTGACTCAAGCTCGTACCTTCTTCTTCTCAGCGTCAGATTTCGTTCGATCAGCAGTAGCTGAAAATTAGTCGCGGAGTTCAGGTAGCAGAGTTTAGGTAGTCCGTCTCTTCTCCCAGGCACTTTCGTCACTTCTCTAGGGATGCCAGGAAAATCTTCAACCCCTGGTTGGGTCCCGACCAGCTTGTTAGTCTTTGCTTTCACCCCGGGTGGGGTACATCATCGACGTCTTGAGATAACAATGACGTAAGTGGCTGGCGATTTGAAATTATCAAAATTCAGGTTATGGTAACTTTTTAAAACTCCATAGTTCAGATCGCGGTTAAGGGAAGCCCTTTTTAGAACATTGAAGTCTGAAGTTCAGTTAACGGCCATTACCAGCCCCTTGATGAGTGAGGTTTAAATGTTCAGCCACGGCTCTAGGAAAGCCCTTTGATGAGGTTTAATATTCAGCCACGGCTCTAGGAAAGCCCTTTGATGAGGTTTAATATTCAGCCACGGCTCTAGGAAAGCCCTTTGATGAGATTTAATGTTCAGCCACGGCTCTAGGAAAGCCCTTTGATGAGGTTTAATGTTCAGCCACGGCTCTACCAGGTGCCGAAACTGTTTCTAAGTGTAAATTGACCGGAGCATGGAACAGTAGCAAAGCGGTTCCCGACCTTGACAAAAGCGATTTTAGAAAACGTTTACTCGAAATACCTTCTTGTTTTGGCAGTTTTTTTTCTGGATTCTTTAGTACTTCGCGTGGTAGCCGGGACGGTCAAATTCAGGATCCTGGTCAAGCGGCTCCATTTCGAGCTCTGTAACAACGTACAGAGACTCGCAAGACGTGGTTTCAGTTGATAATATAAACTTTATTAGTTCTTGATGACCAAGTGTTGATGCTCGATTCCACTCACATCGAAGGCTAGATGTTAACTGCCCTTGCCAACACAATACGTCACGATTGAGCATCTCTCACCCCTTTCAGTCTCAATGCTCAATCGTGCTGTATCTGTGTTTCCCACTAGATCCTAACAATACCCCAGAACTCCTCCCTTACTGTTACAATACAACTAGTTGGAGACAAGCAAGTGTATCGTATCGAAACAATCTTACAAGAAAGACCCAGGCGAGGTGGTGGGAAAGTATTTAGTGAAGTGGTTTGGTTATCCCCATTCATTCAATAGTTGGATAGCTGACACGCAACTAGCTAGTTATGGAGACTAGTGGTGTGAGTGAAGACAGGGTGGAAACTATGGGGGTGCGCCCACAACTGACAGAGGGGGAAAGAACATCGATCTGGTCATTCTTTGGGCAACGTGTACCGAGGCCAGAGATTGTATTTATGTGTCAAATGGTGGTTATATATGCCGTAATTGCCGTGTCTTTGTTCAATCTGACTCAAGGCAGCGCAGACGCACCAGACGGCAAGTTGTGGGTAGCTCTAATGAGTAGTTGTTTGGGGTATATGCTACCTAATCCTAAATTAGAAAAACGATGAGTTTCTATATAACTTTACCGAGTAATTCTGGACCAAAGGTATTTCCCAACAACCAACCCGGTCACTTTTTTGTCAAGTTGCCGCAGACCATTGATGTAACGACCCAATACGAAGTGGCCCTGGTCGAGATTGGTTTGCCTGGTGAAATTTGGTTCCAATACTTTCCACCTAAAGGTAGTGGTATGGAACCTATAACCCTTGAATGTCCACCGGGTCCGTTCAGCAGCCCTGAAACTTTCATCGAGGAATTGAATAAGTTGTGTGTGGAAACCCAACTAGACGAGAAAGTAAACATCAAATTCTTTCTAGGCGCACCTTGGAAAAAGGTCGGGATGAAAATATTTGAAAAAGGCGCCCAGGCTAAAGTTAGTGACAGATTGAAGAATATGTTGGGTTTTCCCAGCTCGACTCTATCAGACGATAATGTCTTATTATACGGTAATATAGAATTAGAGATGGATAACGAAGTTAAAAATATCTACATCTATTCAGATCTCGTAGCCGCGAGACCAGTTGGAGACGTCATGGTTCCTTTACTAAGGACTGTTCCTATATTGGACCGACTGTCACCTTCAGTGTTTCGTCTTTATGATAAGCCACATTATGTACCATTAAGTCGATTTTCCTTCGGCACGTGGAAATACTTTTAACTGACGATATGGGTAAAACACTCTCATTCAACGATGGGACTTCAGTACTAACTTTACATTTTCGAATCAGGAAGCACTCAGACCTCGAATAGACTAGTATGAGTTTCTACGTGACGCTGACGAGTAATGCTTCGTTACAAATATACCCCCAAAATAACGCCGGACATTTCTTTGTCAAACTACCACAAACTATTGAGCTCACCTCGCAGTACGAAGTTGGTTTGGTTGATATTCAGTTTCCCAACATCTATTTTAATATTTTGAAAGACGAGGTGTGGATAAAGTACTTTCCACCTCCAGACCTAGATGAACCACCGATGACGATTACGCTGACGCCTGGTCTGTACAAATCAACAGAAAAATTCATTGGAGAATTGAATAGATTGCTTTTCGAAGCTGAGAGATTTATCAATGAACTGCAATGGCTGCGTCTCGATGATGCCTTACAAGAACATAACCGAATGATGTTCTCTTATAACGATATTTCGAATAAGGCTCGTTTCCAGTTATATGAACATGGGGCTGAAGTTAGACTTAGTGACAAGTTGGCAGAAATATTACAGTTTCCCTCGACACATGTCACCGAGACTGAACCCAGTCTGTCTGGTGTGGGTGAAGTGGATTTAGACCAGGGCACAAAAAATGTCTTCGTCTATTCCGATATTGTCACCTCGCGGGTGGTTGGTGATGTGATGGTACTATTACTGAGGACACTACCTGTTCTAGACAGATCTACCACCTCGGTATTTAGGATGTATGACAAGCCACATTACGTACCCCTCAGTCGATTTTCATTTGACACGATTGAACTTCTTATAACCGACGAGCAGGGGAAACCTATCCCATTTACAGGTGGAACTTCAGTAGTGACGTTACATTTTCGAACAACCAAACGGTTTGATCTGGGCTAACCATGGTTAGGCACGTGCCAATCCAACGCAACCCTAAACTATACGAGGATTATTTCTGCAATCAAGCTGGAAGTGGTCTCCCTGTTTTTGTAGGTGGTCGAAGTCAGCGAGGTCATGGAATTGGTAGTTTCTTTAGTGGTCTTGGTCACACAATTCTTCCTTGGTTGAAGACTGGTGGCAAAGCCCTATTGAGAGGACTGGGGACGGGTTTGCAAGTGGCTCAAGATGCCTTAGCTGGTAGAAATGTTGGTGAGTCCTTCAAAGAACACGCCAGAGATGCTGGTCAACGACTACTCCATGGCGCAGCTCAACACATCAGCCAATCAGGTAGTGGTGTTAGGAAACGAAAACGAGCCGCCCCGCCAGGTCAGCCCAGTAAAAGAATAAAACCAACAGTCAGAAAGCCATCGAGTCATAAGACACATCACCACCAAGCGGGACATTCGGATATTTTCTCATAATGGCGTTAATTCATCCCAAGTCGTGTGAGTGTCTGCATTCTGGTCTGGATCTGTTTAGTGTACCTCCCACCCAGACAGCCGTAGAAGAGGGACAGTTTGTGGAGATTCATCCATTGGCCACTTTAGCTTATGGGGCACCCATTGAATTCACCATTTCTGGTGTCGGTGAAGATTACATTGATTTGTTTAATACTTTTCTGCACGTGAGAGCCAAAGTTACACTGCCCAATGGCGACGACCTACCAAACACAGCCGAAGTTGGTCCTATAAATTATTATTTGCATAGTTTGTTTTCTCAAGTAGACGTGTCCCTGAACGACACTCTTATTTCACCGAGTGAAAATTCGTATCCGTACCGGGCCTACTTGGAAGCTCTTCTGAATTATGGTGAAGAGGCCAAAAAGAGTCATCTGACGTCAGCTCTATACTATCAAGATACTCCTTTGCACATGGCAGACACAAAGGGTGAGCACAATACAGGTCTAGCCAAAAGAAGATCATTAGCCAGCTATAGTGTGCCTCTGGATATGATGGGGCGCCTACATTCCGACATTTTCAATCAGGACCGGTACATGTTGAATGGTGTCGATATTAAAATCAAACTAACCCCATCAAAGTCCGCCTTTAATTTGATTGCCACGGATGTAAATGGTGGGTACAAAAGTGTCATTACTTACGCCGCCCTCTTGGTGAGGAAAGCTAAGTTAAATCCAGCTATCTCTCTGGCCCATGAAAAAGCCTTATTGAGAGCCAATGCCAAGTATCCTTTTAAAAGGGTCGTGGTAAAGACCTTTTCTATCCCTAAAGGTATGTTTTCCCACACACAAGATAACCTTTTCCTCAGCCAGACACCGACCCGGGTGGTGATCGGATTAGTCAATGCTTCGTGCTTCAATGGCGAGCTGAATACGAACCCCTTCATATTAAATCATTATCAGTTAAACTATTTGAGTCTGATGGTAGATGGGCGTAGTGTTACAGGCAAACCCTTAACCCTTTACAGGGCACAGGTTTTTCCAATTTCTAACTCTAAACGGGCAAGATTTTTGAGGGTTTTAGTCAGATTTTAGGTGATGTTAGTAAAAAGATCATAACTAAGTTGTTAGTGAATGGATTTTAGTGAAATAAAGAGCAAAATGAAAAGAAATGCATGCAGATTAATAATTGTACTCACATGTCATATGAATAATCCAGTCTTGTTGGTATAATCCACATATGAACACAAATATTTACAAAATATTACACATTATTTGTGAGTGTCAGTCATATATACACTATGTACAAACACTGCCAACTGCTCACTGGGCTCCAAGATGCTGGGGAAAACAAGTGTCCCTACAGTAGTTCACTTGGCACACATCACAGCCATATGAACTTTCAATGGTTCGTCCTGCAGGGGTACGACGTTTGGCGTGTCTGCACGCTGAGCAGGCTTTCTTCCTGCCCTCAAACCTCACGAGCTTGTGGTTGTGGACACTTTCTGGGGCTACTACTGCTTGGCCTTTCCTCTTTGATGCAGCCTTCTTCCTGCTGGAGAATCCTGCGATTAGTTGCTTAGATAAATCCACACGGAAGTCCAGAAGGGCGTAGCGTTTGCTGGGCTTTGCTGCGGACTGCTCGAACAGGAATGAATGCATTGTTTATGCATGAATCGAAGACAAAACTGAGGAGGTAGCGCCAGTATTTTCTGCACTTCTTCAGTGTAGAGTAATACCCCCTCATTTGATCTGCCTTGTCCACCCCTCCCATGCATTGGTTGTAGAGTTTGATGACAGCAGGGCAGGACACAGGCTTTCTGGTGCGAGTGTGCCGGTCCCATCGCTCAACAGTGGTCCAATGTGTGTGAGGTATTGTTGGAGAGCATGAATACATCCCTTTTATCATGCCACACAGTTGCAAGCAGATCCTCTTTCTGGAAGACTTGATGGTCCCCTTGCTTCATTTTTCTCTTTTCTCTGAATGCCAGAGGCAGATCTTTCCGGTTCTTTCTTACAGTTGCTGCCGCATACGTTTTCTCTTGGAGAAGGTTAGTAAAAAGCCCAACTGACGAAAAAAAGTTATCAAAATAGAGATGATGATACTTTCCCAAAAAGGGGGCGGCAAGCTGCATCACTACATCATGGCCCAGTCCATGCTGAATGCCACCATCTGTCTTGCCACGGTAAACAGAAAACTGGAGGAGGTAGCCAGTTGCTGACTCGCAAGCACACCACACCTTCATTCCCCATTTTGTTGGCTTGGATGGTAGATATTGTTTTAGTGCATTCCTGCCTTTGAATGGCACCATTGCCTCATCAATGGCAATTTCCTTCTTAGGGCTGTAACGTTGTAAGAACGTCCTATTAGCCATGTCAATGAGAGGCCGAATTTTGTGGAGGCGGTCACTGCCGTCAGCTGTGTTGTTATCAGCCACATGTAAATACTGCTCCAGCTTCTTGAATCTCTTCAGCGGCATCACATTCTTCACACCTGGCACTCCCAACATATCATCTGTAGACCAATACAATTCCAAACGAGGAAGATTGTGGATCCCCAATAATATGAGCAGACCAAAATAGGCCTGCATTTCGGTTGCGTTTGTTGGAACCCAGCCTCGATCATCTATTTGTTCGATCTTTTGCCTAGCATACACATTTGTTTGATCGGCAATCATTTGAAACGTTTGCTCCTCAAAGAGTTGAAGAAAGAATGCACGCTGAGAACGATCGTCAGTTGTTAAGTTGACGCCAGTTTCTTCACGAAATTCTCCGATATTCAATGTTGTTGTTGTGTTGCTCCAACCGTTTGCGTCGCGAGACGGCCCCGCCCGACTTATTTCAGCGACATTTTCTGATTCAGATTCACTTTCTTCAAAGTCCGAAAGATCTGAAGTGTGCACGCTGCACACGCTAATATCACTGAGATCCAGTTCCGATTCGTCGTCATTTTCGTGCGTTTCAATGTCACTTAAATTGAACCCATCAAAATCGCCGCTATCGCTTGAAGAATTGAGGAATTCCATTTTGAATAACAACGCACAAAAACCCCGAAAACTAATGAACTATCTGATCAAATTTAACGAAAACACTTGCAAACGTTACCCACGCTTTCACTCTATCAGCAAGACTGGTAGAAAGGAACAGGAAGTCTCGGAAATTCACGAGATCGCATTTTTAAAATGACTAGTCGTCAAAGACGCGATTAGGCGTTATGCCCGTTTAAGGCATCGAACGCTATCAGGCGATATGCCCGTTAAAGGGTTAACCATGAATTATACCACAGGTCAGTACATGCGAGCTTTCCATAGTACCAACTTGGCCCTTGGTCTGACCGGTAAGGATGTCGGGAATGGTATAAATTATGAAAGTTATAGTCAAGGGAATTGTCTCTATAGTTTTGATCTGACTCCCAGTATATTAGATGGAGAACAATTTGAAATGGCGAAATCTGGCCCATTGTCAGTAGAACTAAAGTTTGACGTTATAACGACTGTACCTCTACAAGTCATCGTATACGCCGAACTCGATTCGGTCCTAGAAGTTTCCAAGACGAGACAAGTGCTAACAGATTACATAGCATATGGATACCCAACAACTAAGACAATTACTCATGTCTGATCTGTTTGTTCGTCGCCTTCCACTAGTCAACGTATGCGCTAGAGATCATTTGCCTAGACACATTGATAGAACACAGCCAGCTGCTTTGATCGTCAATACTGACACCAGTGCTTACTCTGGTTCACATTGGATCGCCCTATATTTTAATGGTCTAGGTCAGTTTGAATATTTCGATTCGTTTGGTTTGCCACCATTACACGCCGACATTATCCATTTTATACAACGAAACTCGGACAGATCACCCGTGTACAATACCCGTATGCTACAAGACATTAATAACAGTACTTGTGGTCTGTATGCGTTGTATTTCTTATTGATGAAATGTCGTGGCTCGAGCCTGTCACGTATCCTGCAACCCTTTGGACACAGACAACACGTGAACGACCGTCTCGTGTTTCGATTGGTTACTCCGTGGTTAAAAAAGACAAGTCCAGAACTGTTTAAAACTAGATAAATTCGTCGTTATACAATGAGACGACCACTCGTCTTTTTGTTTCTACAACGATCAAGATGTCTACACCCAAGTGGTTATTCATGTCAAGACCTGTTGATATGTCCAGACAACTAGACAACAGTTTGAAAGCGGTGACAGTTTCTCAAGACACAGGAACAATGACACCATATCAATCTACCGACAGTCAAGACAAGCCTCTGAAAGACCAGACATCTTTCTACAATAATCAAGTCCCTCTGCTCCCTTTGGATCGTAAACGAAACCATTTTTAAATGTTGTATACCAATAAAAGCCATTTGAACATGTTATTATTTGTTTCTCTATTTTATTATGTTTTTGTTCGATTGTATAGTTTTTTCTTTTCTCTCTCTCTCTCTCTCTCTCTCTCTCTCTCTCTCTCTCTCTCTCTCTCTCTTTATATATATATATATGGCACTGTTGCTGTCTCTCGAAAAAGAAGGGAAACAAAAGTCACTTGAAACAAACTTGTATGGTTGTCGTTTTTTATTGTTTTTGTTCGATTGTATAGTTTTTTACTCTCTCTCTCTCTCTCTCTCTCTCTCTCTCTCTCTCTCTCTCTCTCTCTCTCTCTCTCTCTCTCTCTCTCTCTCTCTCTCTTATATATATGGCACTGCTGCTGTCTCTCGAAAAAGACGGGAAACAAAAGTCACTTGAAACAACCTATAAAACCATGCTGCAAGCATTGATAGCAGGGGGTTATTAGTACCATCGCGTGTTTTTGCCGCAGACGCCTCACATTCATACCACGGTTGTACTGCTACCACCGCGTGTTTTTCTCATTAAGAAATTCCTGACCGTAGCCATAAAACCTGCGTGTTGATGGTCCCAGGCAATCGTACTCTCTCTGTCTGTATGAGTCTCTGTTTTTCTCATTAAAAGTTGGTAGGAGCCCTGCTTGGCTTGTTCTAACACGTTAGTTTGTGTGAGTTTGTGTATGTGAGTGTGTGCGCGATTGTATATCTGTCTATTTGATTCTGTGTATGGCTGCACTCGTGTCTGTTTCGTTGTGTGCGCAGTTGTATTTTAGATTCGTTATACTTGTGTGTCTGACTCTAAAATGGCCCTGATTGTATGGTTGATGTCTGTATGTGTACTTGTATGGTTGTCGTTGTGTTTGTGTTTATGTATTTGTTATAGACAAGGAGACTCGTGTAGACGCTGATATATCGCCTAGAGGAACAGTTCAAGCACCTGGAACCGTATTGACACCGGGTGATCTGCGGACCCGATCGACATCACCATTTACACCGGACATCAACCACTCTACGACCCCCCTCACTATATTACTAAACCCAGACTCTTTTTTCAGATTATATCCTCTTATTATAAACATCGCTATATCGACCCCTAATACCCCTTACCACCATATCCTTCTTTATAAGCTTTTCGGTGAAGAACCCACCCTTGCAGTTACTACCACTTATAACACCACCCCGGCGGCCTCTTTTATCCCTAAGACGGGAGAATGCCTTCGTATTACACCACAACCCTGATTGTTTCATTATTGAACCCATTCCCCCGCTAGTAATAATTACCATCGACTAATTCATAGGTGATTTTACTAATCGTTTCCATTCACCTTCTATTATTAATAACCGCAGGCACGACAGACCTCTACAGGACCACTCATCTATCTATAATAACCAGCTGATCCCCTTTAGGGGTCCTACTCCTTTTTTAATGTATGGGTCGTAAACCTTTTTTTAAGAGTAGTTTGATGTTGTATACCAATAAAAACACTTGAAAATATTACTTTTTTGTTTTTACTTTTGTCTCTGTGTTTTACTGTGTCAGACTCCTACAACCCTCTTTTTGTTCAGTAACCAACTACACCTCTTTTGTTCAGTAACCAGCTACACCTCTTACTTCCTCGAGTATAACCACGACCCATCACACCCTTGTTTATACATCACTACACCACGAACAGACACATTATGTCTACGCCACCACCATATACCCAACCCATGAGTAGAAACCACGACCCATCACACCCTTGTTTATACATCACTACCCATACTAATATACCCTACGTAACCAAAATAACTTTCCCCTTCACACCCTCTCTTTCCACTACAGAACCAACCAACTACTTTTACCTTAATTACTTTCACAGACACCATCACCCGCCGAAAAAACCCGTTCCCACCAAAAAAAAAATTTTTACCGAGTCGACAATTTGCCCCATATTTCCTTCATAAACCCTATTACCCTCCCAATTACCCTCCCAGAATATGTGTCTGGAAACCTCAATATACTACCAAGATGATCTAATTTCATGCAATTTACATGACATTCTTCTAGTCCTTCAAACATAATTGATCAAAATCACCTATATGTACACATGGATGCTGAGTTCAAATATATAAATATGTTACTAAAGTTAATAAAGTTACAAATAAAAGTCTACGCCCAAAATTAAATTTTTTTTAATACAAATGTACAATCCGTAAGCCAAACTCTCTTAGGCTAGCATCAGTGCAGTAACATCAAGGTCAGTGTTCATAATATTCCATATATTTGTGTGTGCTGAATGAAAGAACACACATCTGTGCCAGCGAAGATATGTTTCATGTTGAGAACAGACTTTGGACATGTTTTCCTGTAGTAAACTTGAAAAATGAAAACACGAACAATAGATTACACGATTTATTGACTGGCATATTTCACTGCATCTTGTCAGGTACATACTGCAGAAATTGCACACAACATAAACTAAAGCAATAGGAGACATGATAGTCAGTTTATAAAATTACCATGGTAGGCAATCCAAATTACTGTGTGAATTCTGCAGTATTGAAATCGGTTGTTGCTATAAGAGCACTCATGAAATCTGTTGTTGCTATAAGAACACTCATGAAATCTGTTGTTGCTATAAGAGCACTCATGAAATCTGTTGTTGCTTATAAGAGCACTCATGAAATCTGTTGTTGCTATAAGAGCACTCATGAAATCTGTTGTTGCTATAAGAGGCATATCCACAGAAGAGGTGGAGGTCAGCATGGCCGAGTGGATAAGAGCGCTTGTTCTTAAACATAAGATATGGTGTTGCTGAGGCAGCGCGTTCAACTCCTACACCGGACAGGTGGTCTAAAATGTTGACTTCTCATCCTTGACTTGAGGGCGTAAATTTCAAGTACCTCTGAAGTCGGTGTGGAAGAGCCTTATGGCAAGGGACACTGGCAATAGAGAATGCTAATCCTCATGCAAACATCAGCGCATTAGAAGTAGCAGCATATGAATGTGCTAATATTTTGCCATGACGTTGTGAATTTCTGTCAAGATTCTTTCTGTACTCTTTCTCAATCTCTTTCCTTACTGTCTTTCTCAATCTCTTTTCTTACTGTCTGTCTCAAAATCTTTTCTTACCGTCTATCTCAGCCTCTTTTCTTACTGTCTTCCTCAATCTATTTTAATTGTCAGTAATGTGGCCTCATATCTGTTTGTGATCATCATCATCATCATCATCTGCTTCCACTTCTGCCGTCAAGCGTTATGGGGAGGAATAATTTGCGTTCCAGCGCCCGGTGGGCGGCACTGGATAGTGTCATTCCGTGTGGCTGTACAATATCTTTGATGTCGTCAATCCATTTTCTTCTTGGACGTCCTCGTGGTCTCATCGCAGATGATCTTTGATGTTAGGCCAGTGGTGGTAGTTGTTGGTGTTGCATTCTAATGACATGGCCAAACCGCTTGATCTTCTGTCTTTCAATAAATGTGGCACAAGATGTTGATCCCACAGCCTGTCTGATAATAGCATTTCTTACCCGGTCTCGGATTGTTAAGTTGGCAGCTCTCCTCAAGTATCTCATTTCGCAGGTGTTGATTTTTTTTTTATTTTTTTTTTTCGCGTTTCCATCCTGTTTCAGGATATTGCGGTCAACACCAGCATCTTTCAGCTGTATGTTGATTCCTAGGCTAGATTACGCTCATGAGCACGCCACGACTTTCTGAGCGACCGGCTCCATACTCTCATAAGTCACTTTTGCGATTCGAACCACTGCTAATTCTCGTCGCGTCACGTGACGAGAGTATTCGGGGTTAGCTGAGAAAGCTGCTAACCCCTCGGCCATGGAGCTGGCTTTTTTTTTTTTGGCTGGGATTTGGCAGATCTGGAATAAACTTCATTCTAATATTCAGTGATAATAATAAATTATAATGTGCTACTTTATAACATTTTGAATGAATACCACTAGTGCTTGTTTTGGTGATTTCCCAAAATATAGTATTGCAGTTTGGTGTTTTTTGGCTCGAAAGTAGTTCTGATTGGGATTTGGCGGACCTGGAATAAACTTCATTGTAAAATGAAGTGATAATACTAAATTATACTGTGCTACCTTGTTACATGTGTAATAAAAACAGTTGGTGCTTTTTTTTTTTTTTTTTTGGTGCTTCCTAACAAACTTTTGTGCTTTTTAGTGCTTTTTTGGGTCAATTTTGGCCCTTTTTCATCAAAGGGAGATGGCAACACTTGTATACCTATTGCCTTTCTTTTTTCAATATAGGTACTATTATTGCCCGTTGCCAATCATCTGGTACTTTTCTTTCTTCCTATGCTATATTAAAAAGTCTTGTTAGCCATTTAACTTCTGTTTCCCCACAGGCCTGAATAGCTTCTGTGGTTATTCCATCTGGACCTGGTGATTTGTTTTAAGGACTTTTCTGTATAACTGCTTTGACTTCTGCAGGTATGAAATTTGGTTCTTGCTGTCCCTGGCATTTAGGCACAAAAGTGAGGATTTCTATGTTATGTGTGGGGTTACGTAGTTCTTGAAATTATTCTGCCCACCTTGCTAGTCTTTGTTGTGGATTAAATATCTGTATACCTCTATTGTTGTTTATGATGGTGGTTGGGTTGTAGTATGCATCTCTGTTCCTAATTGTGTCAACACATTTATAAAATTCTCTTGGTGTAGTCTTTGCTAAGAGTCGCCATCTGTTCACCGTATATTCATCCTTAGATGCTCTAATTGTTCGTTTGGCATTACGTCGTGCCATTCTATAAGTAACATAGTCTTGTTCAGATTTAGTTGTGATCCACTTTTTGAACGCTACCTTCTTTTTGAATATGCTATCTTTAACTTCGTTGTTCCATCAGGCTGTTCTTAATCTTTTGTCCTGCCCTATTTTCTTTGTTCCACATTTATTTTCCAGTGTGTCCAGGATGGCAGCCTTGAAAATTGTCCATTCCATATCTACGGTTGAGTAGTCATCAGGTATGTTCTTATGTAGGTTATTGATTTCTTGATTGAATTCATCTTTAACCATATTTTCCTGAAGCCTCCTATAATTGATGACATGTGTTGTTACCTTTTTTGTTTCTTATTTTCCTGTATGTTGAAATCTTTTTTATTATGATTGGTTTGTGATCAGTATCATCTGTATTTGGGAGTGCTCTTAAATCTAATAGTAATCTTCTGTCTGCCTAATTAGAATAAAGTCAATTTGAGATGCTTGGTCTATGTCATTCCATTTATACCAGGTATAAATGGTGTGGCTACGATGATGTTGAAAAAAACTATTTGCTATTATTATTCCGTGTTCGGAGCATATGTTGAGTAGATGTTGACCATTGCTGCTATATTCAGTATCTGTGTCGCTGAATGGCCCCATGCAATCATCCTACGGTGTTCTTTGTGTGCCTATTCGTCCGTTAAAATCACCCATCACAATAAGTTCATCTGTCTCCCTCACAGTATTTAACGTGTCTGCAAGTTTATCAAAATACTTGTCTTTGTCTTCGTCGCTCTAAGTGTCGTTACATGGGGCGTATGTTTGTATAAAAGTTGTTGTTCTATTTCCTTCTTTGATCTGTACTAATATTATCCTTTCCGATATAAATTTAGTGTTGATAATGGCTTTCGCTTTTTCTGGATGTAACAAAAAACCCACTCCATGTTTATCTGTAGCTCGCTGGTCAACGCCACTCCATATAAGAATGTAACCTTTATGTGTTCGTTTCGTGCTCTGCCCCTTTTTCCTAGTATCTGCGAGTCCTAATAATTGAATATTTGATTTTTTCATAAACTCTACGAGAGCCGGTTCCTTATATCCTAGACCAGTAACATTCCAAGTTGCGAAAATCTCCTTTCTGTTTGTAGTATTTCGAAGTCTAGCAGTTGTTAGTCGCTTGTTGTTCGTCTTTGGTGTGTCGTTTCCGGCGTGAACGGAGTTTGCTAGACCTGTCATAGGTTCATCCTTATTTGAACAGATTGATGTTATGAAACACGCACAGAACACATAATTAGATCTCTGAAATCGAAGCGACGCGGTTTACGCCATCATCTTGAAATCCAATAATTCCTCTGTTTGTGATAGTATGTCATTATCATTGTTTGCCATGCCAATAAGCGTAGATCATGGTCGATCATCTTGCATAATCACCAGTCTTGGATCTGCTATCTCAATTCTGCCATATGGCCAAGTCATTTGACTTTTCACTTCTCTTGCTCTTTTCTCCCAAAATTATGTCAGTTGTCACTAAGTTTTCAAGTTTATTTGTCCTCAAAATGTGCTAAAATATATTGACCATATGTGTGTAAATTCTATGATCATTTTATAGTTTCCTAAAGACGTTCGAATGATGCTCTAAATATGGTGGTCATGACATACCAGAGATTCGATATACTGATGATACAGTATTGCTATCCACAACACAGAATGGTATAGAAAACCTACTAGCCTCAACCCAATTGAATAGTGAAAATCACAACTTATATCTTAACATAGCAAAAACAAACATAATGCATATTGATAAAGCTACTGGGGAGAAAGAAATACATGTTAATGAGGAAAAATTGGAGGTGGTGGAACATTTAGAATATCTTTGGTCATTGATTACCAACAATGGTGACACAATGAAAGATTTCAGACAACGAATATCTATTGCTCTTCAAAGACTAAAACAACTGAATAAATTGTGGAGAGGGACAGATAGAACTACAAAAATTAGATTTTTAAGAATATGCATCTTTCCCATTGCAACATACGCCTGAGACCTGGACACTTACTAAACAAGCTGAACAGCGCATAAATGCCTTTGAATACTGTACTAATATATTCTTCAGATGTCCATATGGCTAGGTCATCTGCAAAAGAGGATGTATGTACTCTGGCTGGAAAATTTTCCGTGATGTCATTTATATATGCTAGGAATAATGTTGGTGAAAGAACGCCTCCTTGGAGGACACCTTGCTCCAACAGCATCATTTTGCTGGTTTGTCCTTGTACTTTTGTCCTGGCAATTCTGTTCTCAAGGTAGTGGCTGATCCATTTATACATTTTCCCACAAACATGCATTTTTTGCAGTTTTACTTTCAGTCCTTCCTTCCATACTTTATCAAATGCTTTTTCTAATTCTATCCAAACCGCTAGTGTGTGCTTGTTCTCTTGGAAGGCATCCTCTATTTCCTGAGCTATATAGGTTATTTGATATTCAGTGGAGCTTGATCTCTTAAATCCCTGAAACCACAACTCTAAACTTCCCACCTAGCTTCTATCAATTGCTAGTTCATATCAAATGGCAAAGAACAATTTTGTTGTCAAATGCACAACATCTATACATAACATTATGAATGATTATTTCTTTTTCCATGACTAAGAATTCATTGTTTGGCAGGTTATTGTTAGTAAGTGCCATTTTTGTGAACTATTGCCAGTGGCACTATCTCTGCTGGTGACTACAATTGTGCACATGCATATGGAAACACATCAGTGTTGCAACATTTTGGTATGAGTAAACACATACCATATTATTTTTTGTGCAACCCTTTTTATAATTTTGAATGAGAATTTAGAAAGATGTTATATTCAAGAATTCCAGGACGTGCCATACTATTTACTACATTTAATCATAGTAACTTGAGGAATATTTACAGAGAATAAGGACATGATGTTGAAGTTATTTTTCTTACATTTCAGGTTACAAATTACCAGAACAGAAGATGTCAAGACTTGATGCTGCAGACAGGATCCAATCAACAGAAGAGTGTCTGACACAAGAAGGAAGTCATGCTGCTTCTGAAACCATGGGACTCCATACAGGCACGAATGCAGCAGAGGGCATGCAACTGTTGAGTAGGGAACACATCTCTGATGCTGTGTGGAGGAGAGCAAACAAATATACATTTTATGAAAGTGATAAAACACCCCTAGACACTGCAGTTCAAGCTTGTAACATGAAATATCTGGATATATTTTTCGACTGCGTAGATTTAGATGAACAAGTTAAGACCAGGATGGTCAGTAATGCCTACACAAACTTTTTTCAGTGTAAATTAAGCCAGATTACCAAAGATCATGTTGCAATGGTCAAACGACTCTTGGAATTAGGAGCGGATGTTAATGGTGGGCCATCAGTTTTCCCTCTATTTGTGGCAACTAGAGCTGGCAGTTATTCTCTGGTTGAGTTGCTCTGCCAGCATGGTGCTGATCTGAGCAAGAAAGATGGGATGTCTGGGTGTCCCCTGATATGTATCGCAGCAAAAGTTGGCCATTATGACATAATTGAAGTGATGTTAAAATTTGGAGTCAACATTCAATTACCGTGTTATACACCAGTTGTCCTGGCCCTGCTTGGTGGCCACACGGACTGCGCTAAACTTCTACTGCAACATGGTGCAACATTTGTCGTCGAGGATGCTTTACGCGATTTTATATATGATGAGAGTGTGGACTGCATTAACTTCCTACTTATGTATTACAGACAAGAAACTCAACAATATATTTGTAAAGATCAACAGGGTTTGTTAATGTTTGCGGTAGAAGGAACAAATATTGAATTCATTAGCCACATTCTTGACATTGTATTTGACATTACGGGTGAGTATCCTTGTTGGGAAGAATTGTTAGCGGAGTCACGAAACGGAGAAATTGCCTCACTTCTAATTCAGAAAGGAGCTGATGTAAATAAGCTGGTAGAAACATGTGGCTACACTCCTCTGTATCTGGTTCTAGGTCAGGAATATATATGCCACACATCTAAGCTACAGGTAGTTAAAGTACTTCTTGAAAATGGGGCTTCTCCTAATATTTGTGGTGACACATCACCATTAATGCTTGCGGCTTTAACAGACAACAGTACAGATCTGCTTCAGTTACTATTAGACTACGGGGCTGACATTAACTGGAGAGACAACAAAGGTGATACTGCCTTTTCCTATTCTGTCTATGAAGGTTGTGATAGCAATTCTGAATTTTTAATCAGATGTGTTAAAGACAAATATTTTATCAACTCACAAAACAACGAAGGATTGACAGTTTTGATGCAAGCAGCAAGATACAGCAATGTAGATGTGGTCAAGGGGGTGATAGATCACAACCCTGATGTAAATATGACAGATAACAATGGCAATACAGCCTTGGTGCATGCAATAAACAGACTCGGTTATGACATGGACTACAGGCGTGATGACATTGTGACCACTCTAATTAATGCAGGCTGTGATGTTAACTTGCAAAATGATGATGGTGTGTCACCATTAATGTTGGCTGTAAATAGAGACAGGGAAAAGTTGGTACAGATTCTACTGGATGCAGAAGCTGACATTAATGCTGTCAGTAAAACGGATAGGACAAAGACAGCTTTGTCATACTTCCAGCCCGAGTATAGTGATGACAATGATATTACAGCCTACCTAGCAGTTTTCCTTGCTCATGGTGCCTGTTTGTCTTATTTACCAGCTAAAATGTTTCATAGAATTTTACTTTTTAACAACAGAGACATTATTTGTAAACTTATAACAAATGTAACAGGACCCATGACTGTAAGGTCAGACTGAATACTTTAACTACTTCTCACCTGCTGATCCCACATTTGATATATCACCTTTATGTACAGCACTGCTAAGTGGTAATGCATCCCTGGCTCGTCATTTTGTTGACATCATGTGGCTAACAAAATCTGATCTGACTTCACTAATGAGTAACAAACCTGTACGTTCATACCTGGAGAAGAAAAACCATACTCAGTGTGTAAATCTGCTTGGTGAGATGTCTTCACAGCCAGTGTCCCTATTCAGGCTGGCTTTTGTAGAAGTATCATCTGCTGTGGGGACAACCACTGGTCGTGAGAACCGTGTTAACAAGTTACCTCTACCACGGTTGTTGAAAGACAAACTGTTGTTTAAATCCGCTGTTGACTTTATAACACCAACAATAGATAGGGTTCCTATTCATCTTTTACCCTCTGATCCATCTTCTACACATTACGTCGATGTGCTTGATTGCTGTAAATGCTGTCGGGTGTGGCAAAAATTGAAGCATATGTTTCAACAAAAATATATTACATTTTGTTTTACATGTCTTGAACACGAATGCAGTAAATGTTATTTAGCAATCAATTAGAAATTCGAGAAATCTGTGATGAATGGGTCAAGCTGTCTATCTTACACACTGAAGACAATGGTTTCGTATTTAAATTGCACAATAAATGAACCGGGGAAACAATCAAAACCTTTAGAACACAAGGCAGTCTGCTTAACTACTTCCTACCACAGAGAACCAACCCCCTTCGACAATTAATGTATGAACACCACGAAATGATACTATTATTTAATGTGAATGGCACTATTACATCTGTTGATGGTTTCATTCATCTCATTTCAGTTCTCTTGTACCTTGTGGTGTCATGGTGAAGCATAAACAGCGGGAGAGTGCCCAATAATGGGCTTCCATATCAAGATTCCCATGGACTGTTATTCCCTCTGTCCATCATTCACACGGTCAGCCTCTTCTTCTGATTCCATTTGGTTTGTACATCATTGCTTGTTGTGGTATACTGTTAGTTGGTAGCCTAGCTACATGGCCAAACCATTTAACTTGCTGTTTTCTAATGAAATCTAGCGCTGCTATAACCCCCACATTAGTCCTGATTTCTTCATTTCTGATGTTCTCTTTTTGTTTCATTGAGTATTTTTCCCAGGAATATCATTTCCGTTGTAATTTTTAATTTCTCTTTTTCTGTCACTGTCCAGATTTGGCATTTGTAGCATATAGTTAGTAGGAAGATTATGTTGTTTCATGAATTGACAGTTAATGGTAAAACATTGAAAAATTTGATTTATTTTAAATGCAAGTCAATGATTAACATATATACATCACAAAGTGATGTATTTATTTAGCGTTACTGGTATTGTTACATGTGTTACATGACTTTACTGTTAACAATAAAATATGGTTTCCTTTAAATGCATTTTTCATAAAAATTACTGTTGATGCATAATTGTATGGGAATTGTAAATTAAAAAAAATGAAATACTTTATGAAAATAATAAATAAATATTGATGATAATTGAAAAATCTTTTATTTATTTATTTTGGTTGATAGTTTGGGGTAAGTTAGATATGTCTAATGACAATGAAACTAACATAATACACCATATGTGTATACTTGGGACTCGCATGTAATAACAGGAGGCAGCAGTACAATTAGAACTTATTCTACAGGATCCACACCTGGACAGAGACAGTCACGTAGGCAAATGTCATCAGCAGGGTTGATTCAGTTCACCCACGGCTGAGATCTGTGGAGAGACGTGGAAGTCTATGCAAGATGGCAAGGCACCTGCTAATGATGATGGCCAAGCCATCAGATTTGATTTTATATGGCACTGTTTATTGTTGAGGGAAATAAAGAGAAAGACAGGTTACTCAGGCCACATTAGATGCCAGAATAATCTACTTAAAGTCATGATGAAGGGAACAGTTAATGATATCAACAATGTAAATGGGCAGACAAACTGGCAGAATATACAAGAGAAATTGCTGGAGACCAGTACCTCCAAGCTTCATCACAGAGATGACAAAGTGATAATGATGAATAGTCTAAGACTGGTGATTTTAAATACACCATTTCTAAATTTGTTAGTTTCCTATTTAATGTTAATGTCCATGATGGACATCAATCAGTTAGTGAACTTCGGTTGCAATGAATCTTCAAACTGTCCTTCGTTTATGTCTAGATATTGTCCCACCTCTTGATCAGCCCACCTCTTGCTCAGCTGCCTCCATCTTTTGACTACTCGGCTCAACTTTTAGATTAAACTTGGACTTTATTCAACCGACTGTTGCTGCTTTGTTTACATTTAAGCTCACTTGTTTGTTTAGTTTTCTGCAACACAGTTCCCATGATGATGATGGAACTTTAGCACTGGGATGGGAGATAGATCTATGCAGACACCAACCTCACTCTGATAGAAGCAAGCCTTTTTCAGAGCTGAAACAACCTCAACATAAAGGCATCAGACTTTAAAACTTACCGCCCCATTGACAGCCAGCCATATGTATCTGAGTAGAGAGAAAGAGACAGACCCAAGTATGACTACAACTCTTTAATATGGCATACAAATAATGAGAAATAGACCAGAAACTCATTAAATTGCTCTGTAAATGAGGGGGGCATAAATCATATGGCTGAAGCATTGACTGGCTGATTGGATTCAAGGTAGAATCCTATGACTGAAGTGATGATTGTCTGATTGGACTCAAGGGTACGAATTATATGATTGAATATTGTATTGACTGGGTTCTATCAACCTACACATGCACATACACAAACCACAACCAGTTTAGTCTCATGACAAAAAATATAAACACACTTGGTTTGTCACTTAAGTTGTTCCTTCTCTTTTTCACTATGTGGTAACGTATGAATCATTAATGAAGAACACTGGTGTTCAAGAATCATGGTAGTCTTAACCCAAGTAGGTCCTCCCCAATGAGTATAAATGGGAGCCAGCTTCTGATAATCATAAGCCTCTTATTGTGATTGTTTTAAAGTGGAGTTTATACTACTAGTGTGTGGTCAGTCTATCAGACAATTTATAAAAAGCCATGGGAGAATGATAGGTCTATTCCCCCCCCCCCCCCTTTCCCGCACACAAACATGGAACAAAACATACGAGAACTTCAACCTAAGCTCGACAACTGGGTTGCCCTGGTGCTTCCGGTGTGCTTTACACATTCTGCAAAAGATGCCCGAAATTCCTTAAAAAGCTACTCCCGATACTGAGATTCGCGTGGAAACACAAACATGTCAGCACGGATTGGAAAACAGCCAACGGAATCTACATTCCCAACAAGCAAAACTCAACTGGCATTGCCCAGTTCACGCCGATCTCTCTCCTGAACGTAGAAGGGAAAATATTTTTCTCGATCATGGCTAGTCGAATCACGAAGTACTTGATGGGGAACAAGTAGTAAGTACATAGAGACAGCGGTTCAAAAAGGAGGGCTATCTGGAGTCCCCGATTATATTGCGAGCACAGCACCATGATCTGAGAAGCTATCCAGAGAGCGAAGACGACGAAGGATAAACTCCACGTGATATGGTTGGATCTGGCCAACGCGTATGGGTCAGTGCCCTACCAACTGTTGTGGCATGCACTCAATGCTTATCATGTGTCCGAGAACATCACGGAAATGTTTGTGCAGTGTTTCTCGACCAAAACATTCACGACCAGATGGATCGGCCTGCAAGTAGGTATTGCCCTGGGATGTACGATTTCGCCGATATTATTTGTCATGGCCATCTTGGATGCGGCACCCGGCTACGCACACGGTCTGAGACTCAGCGAAGGGAAGAACATTCCACTGCTGAAGGCCTTCATGGACGATACGACAATCATGACACCGAAGGAGAGCGATGCTCGCAGCATCCTCCTCAGACTGGATGATCTGATTCGCTGGTGCAGGATGCGCTTCAAACCTAAGAAATCGAGAAGTCTGTCGATCAAGAAGGGTAAGGCGGCGCAGGTGTTTGTGGTGGCTGGACAAGAGATTCCCACGGTGATAGTTGAACCCGTGAAGAGTCTCGATCGTATGTACGACTCAAACACCATGAAGGGGAAGATAAGCAGGTATATAAGAAAGTGGCTTGGAGTATCAACATGCCTCACGATTGTCGCATTGCATTGCAAACAGAGTCAGCTCGTCCTCCTGTTCCCGTCCCTCATGGAAGAGTTCAAAGCCGG
Organism: Cepaea nemoralis; assembly: GCA_014155875.1. Taxonomy (NCBI): domain Eukaryota; kingdom Metazoa; phylum Mollusca; class Gastropoda; order Stylommatophora; family Helicidae; genus Cepaea; species Cepaea nemoralis. The sequence continues at coordinate 279,661 of JACEFZ010016011.1, forward strand.
AAAAACCAGACTCGTGATGATGATGCTCGAGTCTCTGGATGTAATGGTCAGTGCATCAGTTCCCGCCCTGAGAACGGGTAGGAAGTGGAAAGTCGTCCGCGCGGTCGAAGAAGCCCAGGCAACACTTCCAGCTGAAGGAGGTCATGGGCCACACCCAATTTGACAAATAAAGGGTTCGGCTTCCAAAGCAATGACCCAGTGTGGTCCACGGCGACGACCAAGGAACGCAGGGACCTGGTGGTTAAGGAGATCCGCAAGGGGAAAGATGACGAAAGAGTCCGCAAGGCTGCCCAACAGGCGCAGCAGATCCAGTTGATGTCATGGGGAGCGGTAGTGCAGAGATCTCTTACCTGGAATGAGATCTGGTGCATGGCACCACTTCGCCTAAGTTTCGTCGTCCGATCCCTCTACTGCCATATGACGGCACACGCCACCAAAAGGTAAATGGGGTTTTCCAGTTATGCACGAAAATAGACAAACAGAAAAAGAAGAAACCATTGGGAACGCAAAGAACGTCACACAAGACAACAAAGGACATTCTGTGTGTGATTCTATTAAGGAGAGGACGTGTCTTCGAAGGAGCCCGTGTTGGTGAAGCGCTGTATGCGATTATTCCGAGCTTCGGCAAATAGATAACAGCAGGAACGATTGATTGGCAAGGATATACAATGCAGGACCCAAGCCTAGACTGAGACACGCTTCATTTTTTCTAATCGTACATTCGCAAGGATATCACGTCAACTATTAGTCATCGAACACCAGTTACTTCTACACAGAACATTGTAATCATTCCAATCGACATTGTATTGGATGGATTTACGAAAGTCTTTAAGGCCAGTATTAATTATTGTTGTCGATTGTCCAACATCAATTGTCTATTAATAAGGTGCTAATTATCAATGTTGACAAAAGCATTTATAAACTAACAGTGTGTGAGGTTGGAAAGGGTCTTTATACAATAGTCGAGGTCACTTGATTATGTTATAAGTGACTAGCTGATCCGGCCCGGCTTCGCCCAGTCCCTGGAGGGGATCTATCTATCTATCAGTCTGTATGTCTGTCTGCTTGTTTGTCTGTCTGTCTGGCTGACCCGCCCCGGCTTCACCCAGTCTCTGGTGGGGAGCATCTCATTTAATTCATATACGTAGTCATATAAGCTCCCGTTCCCGACTATCTGTCTGTCTGTCTGTTTGAGCCGGCCCAGCTTCAACCAGTCCCTGGTGGGGAGCATCTAATTTAATTCATATAAGTAGTCATATAAGCTCCCGTTCCCGACTATCTGTCTGTCTGTCTATCTGACCCGGCGTGGCTTCGCCCAGCGCCTGGTGGTGAGCGTCTCATTAAATTCACACAGTAACTTAAAAGAATGTCCTTCCACACACCATCCATTATTTTTAATGAAAATTATTTCTAATCACCTACATGACTGTAAATAACTTCTTTAAGCATAAAAAGATGAGTTACAATGTTATGCATTATGCATTATTTTTATGAAAACTTTGAAAATGCCTTAAACATTATATCATTATTTATTATGACTCATATGCCTGAAAATAACTATAGACAAAGAGTTTATAAATCTTTGAAAGCGATGCAACAATATGACTATAAAGTATATAGAAATGTTATTAAGAGTTATGCCCCTTGAAACAACTTTTCTAGAGTTAAGTCCCCTTGCTATATAGAAATATATAATGAAATATTAAATTTTAGTAAGTAAGAAGCCGAAAAAAAAACTAAAAAACTATGACAGTAAATTGCACAGGAATGAGAGGAAAACGTGTAGAAAATTTCATCTCAATCGGATGGACCGTTCGAGAACGCATAAAGGACGGACGGAAATACATACATTGTGTTTTATATATATAGATTTGTGTTGGAAATCGTCAGATCACTACGAAAAATATTTTATAGTGATCTCACGAGTGTCAACATATAAGTGTCGTGTTGTGATAAGTAAGTAGTATGTTATGTCGGATTTAAGTTGTATTTAGGTGGAAGTCTCATTATTATTCTTTTAACGGAAACATGTTTTCACGTCACTCGTTAATCGTCTTTTGTGATCGTTAATTGTCTTGTGCCATATATATTCTTTATACTGAACATATTTTTCCATAATAATTTGTGTGGTTTACATATGTCACGTTTGGCATAATTGTGATATATTTTGAGAGATATATTCTTTCGTGGTCATCAACTGTACATTGGTTAGTTAAGTTGATTATTGATTGGTATTCATACTACAACTATACTATCGACTTTGTTCCTTGAACATAGACCTACATATCTATCTGTCCTACGTCGCGATTTTATTTCAGCTAGATAGATTATTATACAGGTAGATCACTCCCCCGATGTGTCTCCACCTTGCCGTGGTGGGGGATCTTGCGTGTCCCATCGACCCCATGTGCTTGCCGATGGATGAAAAACTACATATCGGACAGCATATGGGATAGGGACCAGACTAAGAGAGACACAACCTGCTGCTCTGCAGGTAGACTGAGGATAACAGTCAAAATTTAAGCTCCGGTGCACGAAGCCACAATCTTGGTCCAGATACTTACACAAACGCCTCCACCGATAAATGGAGGTGAGATAATGGGCACGCTACATGCCCAGTTCAGATACTTGTCCGAAGGCTCTCAGCTGGGGGATTTGAGGGATCCCCGGATGAGAGGGCCTGGCCGTTTCTCGCTCACTGCTGTACGGAGGTAAGGTGCTGAGCGGGCAGCACATGTAGCCTACCTCATGAGCGAGTACTAAAAGGTGGAAAAACACCTCGGTCGCACGTTCCGATGAAAGTCTTTAACCATACTCATGGAGTGAGCGTAGTCAAAGGTGGAAAATTGTCTCGATGCCATGAAATGGAACGTCTGGCTTGCGAATCCATTAGGTGGCAGACCAAAGGAAAAGCTTGCTGTGTGGAAGTCGAAAAAGAGTCCAACTTGTCTCGAAGCTGAGGAAGGCTAACCTCATTAAAAATGCCCGCTGAAGCCGGAAATGTCAGCCTACGGGCGGCAAAATAAAAATGGCACTTCGCAACTACGTCCGAGTGAAATGTCTTTCGTGACCGGAAAAGCCCTAACTAGTCTTCCCTCGTGCTAGGAAAATCTACCTTGTTTCCGAATGCCGCTCTTGCTCGGAACAGCTCTGACTAGGTAGTTCTCCTAATGTCCTTCACGCCTGTAACAGCTCTGAAGGGCACAGAGACAAGCACATGTCCGAACCGAAAACTCGCTGAGTGGATACCATCTGCAGACTGGCCTGGTTTGTGCGAGAGCGGCCCGTGGTGAAGGAACGCCCAATATATTGAAGTGAGGATTTAAAGCAGCCATGAGCAGGACGTGACGATTCCCTCGGTAGGCCCAGGACCAGGGCGGTATGTGTCGGCCCTGCAAATATGGACGCAACCTTGGATGGCGGAAAATGCTATGGACTGTCCCTGCCTTCCTTTGAGAGATGACCGCTGTCTTCGACCGTTCCAACTTGGCCAGCTGGGTTGTAGATGGCACCACAAAAGTGAGAGTCTCCCAGGAATGCTACCTGGTTAAAAAAGCACGCTATCGTCGGATGTGTTGGCCTACGGGTTTCGGTCCAAGGGCGCATAACAGACACACCGCAATCACATCTGAAAAAACACTCCAGATGAACGAAAAGAAGAAGAGATACAGGTAGGTCAAAATGTCTACACTTCAAGATTACATTATCTTGGGGTAGAAAACTGGTTTAACTGGTGCGAAACTTAGGAATTGGGCTAAGGAAGAATTCACCGCTCAAGCCACACGTGAGAAGGAGGAACAACTGGCAGCAGAGAAAGAGGCTAAGCAACTTCAAGCAAATCGTGAACGAGAGGAACGACAAGAGAAGTTGGCTCTAGAGAGGGAAAGCAAAGATAAGGAGCTTGCGATTCAAAAAGAACTGAAAGAAAAGGAGATGGCTATCAAGCAAAATGAAATAGCTTTGGAACGGGAAAGGATAGCTGCTGAAAAAGAGAAATTGATTATAGAAGCGGAGATGAAGGCAAAGCAAATAGCCGCAGAAGCTGAGATAAAAGCAAAGCAAATAGCCGCAGAGGCAGTATTGAAGGAGAAACAACTTTCTTTTGAAAAGAGAGGCTTGCAACAGAGACACTCTGGAAGGACAAGGAGGTTGAGGGTAATTTAAAAGTCAAGACATTGGAGATGGAACATGAAGCTGAGATTGAACGAGAGAAAAGTCGTGCAAAACAGAATGATCCAGTGAAGAAGTACCAAGGTCTTTTTCGCAACTTCCAGCAAAGCGATTCTGTCAGTTCTTTGATTACTAATTTCGAAGTGCTTGTAAAGTACTACAAGGTACCGGAACAGGACGTACCGATTCTGTTCCACAGGCATCTCGCGTTAGAGCCTTTAAAGGTAATCGAGTTAATACCTGAGGACTTACGTACCAACTACAAATACATGAGAGATCGTGTTTTGGCACACTTCAGTTTAGATGAGTCGGGTTTACGTACTAAGTTTAAAACACTCACTCCTAAATCTAACCAAACTTTCCTTGATTTTGTTTCTGAACTATCCTCATCTTTTGATAAATGGACTAAAGCCGCTGATATTGGGTCTGATTACGATAAAATTCGAGACTTAATAATTAGGGATAGACTACTATCTGCAGTACCAGAGGCCATGTCTATATTTCTAGTAGAAAATAAATGCAAAGATCTTAAGGAAATGGAAACGAGAGGAGAATCATATTTCAATGCACATCGAGACATATTCGCAAATTGTGCACAGCCAGAACTTGTAATAGGGGCAAGTGCTAGATTCCAGAAAGGCAATGGTAAGTTTAGAACATTTAGTGGTAATAAGAATAGAAATAGTCCATACCAGTATTCTAATAGAGAAGGAGACAGACCAAGAAAAGGACACCTATCCAGATGTCAATATTGCAAATTGTCACATGGACATTTGGAAATGTGTGATCTACACCCTGGGTATACAGATTAGCTTCGTGACATCACAGCGAAGAAAAGAAGTAAGTATGATTCCTACAAGAGGAGCATCAAAAGTTTCTCGTGTCGGGCGTACAGGCACACTAGCACGTCTTGTCCGATGAAAAATTCTTGGAAGGAAGCGAGTACCGCATACGTATTTTCGAGTAGTGACTCTGATGACTTAGAAGAGACACACGCAGCTATCATACAACAGTAGGATGACAAGACTGACAAGACTTTAACGGACAGTCCTATTGACGAATCTATCGAAACAATTCATGAAGCTAATGCCGTTAATATTCAAAATGGCAAACTAAAAGTTCACCAGGCATGGGTGAATGGTGAACCTACTACCTGTATCCGTGATTCAGGGGCTTCAATTGTTGGAGTTGATAAAAGATTGATAAAAACAGAGGACTATACAGGTGAAACAGTTGCCTGCAGAACTTTTGGAGGAACAATCGAAAGATATAAAGTTGCCACAATTACAATACAATCACCATACTTTGAAGGCACAATAAATGCAGCAGTATTACCTAACCCTTGTGCTGGTCTACTAATTGGGAACATACCCAATGCAAATCAGTTCACTCATGAAGAGGCAATGCAATGGGAGATTGAACACACGCGAGCGAATGCAATTACAAGAGCTCAAGATAAAAGGAACATTGATCAACCTTCTCAGACAGACATTGACAATATACAGAACAATATCAGACTGACAACTGATTTACCGAGTGAACAAAAACAAGATCCAACATTACAAACATGTTTTAAAAACGTGCAAGAACCGTCTAAACAAGCTAAACGTGGTAATTGGAAATTTTTCTTAGACAATAATATTTTATCAAGACGATACAATAGAGGTACAACACATTATATACAAACAGTACTCCCAACAAAATATCGTGTAGAAGCACTGAACTCGCACATGATTCACCATTTGCGGGTCATATGGGTATTGCCAAAACCACCAGCAGATTATTAACACTATTTTATTGGCCTGGTTTTACCAAAGATATTACCACACATGTACGTTCATGTACATTATGTCAAATGACCACACAAAAAGGCAAACATCTGAAAGCACACGTTCAGAAAACTGATTTGCCATCACGACCATTTCAGAAAATTGCTATAGATATTGTGGGTCCATTGAACACTACTACTGATCGAGGTAATAGATTTATCTTGACCATGATTGATCTTTGCACTCGTTGGCCAGAGGCTATTCCTCTCAAATACATCACGAGTAGATCCATATTAGATTCATTGTTATCAATTTTCAGTAGAATTGGATTCCCAAGTTTCATACTATATAATAGAGGTAGTCAATTCATATAAACAGCTACTCAAGAAGCAATGAAAATACTTGGTATTCCACAGGTCTTTAGTTATCCTTGGCACCCAATGACAAATAGGGTCAACGAAAATTATAATGGAGTCCTTAAGCGAACTCTAGCAAAAGTAGCAGCGGATAGACCCAAAGATTGGGATATTTTACTACCAGCTGTACTTTTTGCGTACCGCGAGGTACCACAATCCAGTACAGGATTTTCTCCATTTGAGTTAGTATACGGAGCAAATCCACGTGGTCCATTATTATTATATAATGATATGTTTACGAATAAGACATATGATTATCCTAAAAGAGAAGCATACGAAATGGTTACACAGTTGAGAGACAAAATCATTACAGCTTGCCAGATCGCAAAATCTGCACTAGGAAAAGCTGGAGAAAAGTACAGACAGTACGATAATAGGAACGCCAAGACAATAGTCTTGAAAGAAGAAGAAGAGGTCTGGTTATTATTACCTGATCCTCTAGACTGTTTAGTTACTTCATGGCAAGGTCCATTTAAAGTGATCAAGAAAATTAGTGATGTAGATTATAGGATAGGTGTGAATGGAAAACATAAAATCTTTCACATAAATATGTTAAAACCATATATCCCACGTGATAACAACACATCACAGGTAGCACAACAAATTTCACATAGAATAGCAGCAGCTTGTTGGGTTATTAACGAACAACAAGAAGACGCTATCAAACAACAGATTCCAACACCGACAGTTAATAGTGACAGTAGTTTGTCAATCTATACAAATATGTCAGGATCTATCGACCCAAGACAAAGAGAAACTTATTGCAGCAATAAAAGAGTTTAGTACAATATTTTCTGACAGACTAGGACAAACATCACTTATCAAGCATAAGATAACTTTACTCTCGAATGTCCCAGTTAAAGTGAAACCTTATCCTATCCCAATACATTATCTAGAGAAAGTGACTGCAGAGATTTCAGAACTAGATAAAACAGGGATTATAAGAAAATCTATCTCAAACTACTGTTCTCGGGTAGTAATTGTGAAAAAGAAAGATGGTTCATTACGTTTATGCGTTGATTATAGAAAAGTAAATGCATTAACACTATTAGACGCAGAACCAATGCCAAACATTTATTAATTAATTGAGGGCAAGGCAAACTCGAAACTCTTTTCAAAGATTGACCTCACCATGGGATATTGGCAAATTCCCATGGATGAAGAGTCGATGCATATTACAGCTTTCAGTACACCATTAGGTCTATATGAATGGGCATATCTTCCATTTGGTCTACAAAATGCACCAAGCACATTTATGCGTATGATTAGAAGACTACTACATGGAATTTCCAATGTAGCAACTTATATGTATGATATCTGTGTGCATGCTTCAGATATTGACACACATGTTAACATTCTTAAACAGGTATTTCAGAGAATACAACAACACGGGTTGAAAGCTAAACCAAATAACATTGAAATAGGCTTTACTGAGATACCATTCCTTGGTCATAGAATTTCTAACGAATTTAGAAAAACAGATCCAATGGTGGTTACTAAAATTCTTAATATCAAACCTCCAACATCAAAAAACAAATTGAGGAGTATATTAGGTCTGGTTAATTACTATCAAAAGTTCATTCCTAACTTTGCTGATATGACAGCAACATTTTCCGAACTATTAAAGAAAGGTCAGCCTACAAAAATAATTTGGACAGATGATCATGATAAACTATTACAACAGATAAAAACTCTGTTCAGTGCCTATCCTATTCTGAAATTGCCTGATGTCTCAAAAGATTTCGTATTACAGACGGATGCTAGTTTATACGCTATTTCAGCTGTATTACTTCGATTATATGAAGGAAGGTTACATCCAATCCTTTACTTCAGTAAAAAGTTATCAGAGACACAGAGGAATTAGCCTATCACGGAACTTGAAGCATTAGCATTAATTGAAAGTACTGAGAAATTTTCCAGATATCTACTTGGTTGGAAATTTCTTGTTCTTTCTGATAACAAACCTCTACAGATTTTCAAATCTGGTCATCCTAAGAACTCTAGAATTCAAAGATGATCTTTACTCTTACAAGATTATGAATTCGATATCTGTCACATTCCTGGAAAGGATAATAATCTTGCAGACATTCTCAGTCGATTATAGTATATAGTAAGACTGATATATATTATAATATATTATAATTTATTCAATTATAGTTTATTGTATCAGTTCTTTTCATAAATTGTTAGGAAATTTAACAAAATTTCAATCAAATAGCACCTAATTAATGAACGATGTTGTAGCAATCGGTAACTTTAAATTAGTAGTAGTCATATAGATACATATGTTGTTGATTTTACATTATTTGGCAGAGACATCATGACTGATGCAATAGTTCAATGATATATCCTGCACACTCGATGATGGATGTGTGGATTGTCATTATCTTACGTGGAAAACTGTGCGATCGATCAAGTATTCTTAGATTGTGTTGTGAAATTTTCGAGGATTATTCTTAAACAATCAAGGAAACATTCCTTAATTCCAAAATGTTTGAATTCATAAAGAGACATGGAACACTCAGAAATTAACTTATATAATTAGAATTGTTAAATAGTTAATTAATTTGAATTACTTACTTAATTATTTAGAAAAATTTGAGTTAATTTTGTTATATTAATGAAGTTACTTAGATAAGTCATTATCTTAATTAAGATTACATGTTTAGATTGATAATCAGCAGTTCATTTGGTAATTGATAAATATTGAAGCTCCCAAGATATCAACACAGATATGGTTCTATAAAGTTTCTCAAGACATGGATCGTATATGTCTACCCTACCCACATATATTATAAATAAACATGGAATATATGGAGGAACAGCAACAACGATCAACGGCAACTCGGAGGGAGTACTGGGAACCCCATTATTACTCTCGTCCGAAACTCATGGTATTACCAAGAATGAGGACACACTTGTCTATTAGGACAAGGTATGGAATAATATGTGTATTAGTTGGACTGATTTCCCATGATCAGCCACACGACGTCCAACGGGGGATTGGGCAGGTGGGCGTGCCCGTCATATGACATTATTATTATTATTTTTTTGGAGAGTAGATAAGGGGGGGGGGGACCAGGAACTTTCCAGAGGTCGTTATTAATGTTGTTAATGCATATAATTGCAAAGTAGTACATATATTCATAGGAAAAAAATGATGAATCATTTTTTTATCTGGGAGGGGGCATTATGCCATATGACGGCACACGCCACCAAAAGGTAAATGGGGTTTTCCAGTTATGCACGAAAATAGACAAACAGAAAAAGGAGAAACCATTGGGAACGCAAAGAACGTCACAAGACAACAAAGGACATTATGTGTGTGATTCTATTAAGGAGAGGACGTGTCTTCGAAGGAGCCCGTGTTGGTGAAGCGCTGTATGCGATTATTCCGAGCTTCGGCAAATAGATAACAGCAGGAACGATAGATTGGCAAGGATATACAATGCAGGACCCAAGCCTAGACATGCCTGAACTCAGAACAGCGAAATAGCGGGTTTTACGCCTCAAGGTGAACATTTGAATAGAGTAGGGAGTTTCGTAAAATGTTAGATGATAAACGCCGCTCCTACATCCAGGGGCAGTTTTATAGCATGCGATAATCTCCACTATTGTTTTCACTCAACACGATAATAAAGTGTGAGTTAGTTCATTGGATTTGGCGTCAGTCTATTTGTCACACTTGTGACTGTTCAAAGTGAGTTCAACGTACTTTCGTAACGAATTTATAACTGAGTTTTCATTCCACCTTTAAATGGAGGGAGTAACTTCATGCCACAGATGACCTAGCCATATGGACAACTGAAGAATATATTAGTACAGCTAACAGCAGAATACAACAAGCCTTATTAGCTCTAGAGGACTGGTCAAAATCATGGCTAGTGAAGATAAGTGAGGAGAAAACAACATGCACAGTGTTCTCCCTCTCAAATAAAACTCAGCAACCTAAGCTGGTACTGAATGGGAAAATATTGCACCATGAAGAAAATCCAAACTATCTAGGAGTCACCTTTGATCATCGCCTGACATGGAAGACACAGGTTGAGAAAATTGAACAAGAGCAAGGCAAAGAATGGCAATCATGAAAAAGCTTGCTGGTACAGCGTGGGGAGCAGATGAGAAAGTTCTCAAGAAGTTATATACTGGACGGGTGAGGCCAGTACTGGAATATGGCATTGCAGCTTGGGCAACAGCAGCTAAGTCAAACTTTAACAAAATAAGTAGAGTCCAAAATCAAGGAATGCGAATCGTAACGGGAAGCCTAAAGACAACGCCTATTAATTAACTAGAAAAGATCACCTGTTTACAACCAATGCAGGAGAGAAAAGATAGCAGAGCCCAGCAACAAGCACAAAAATTTAGAATATTGACAGACCATCTCATGTATAACAGGTTTAATGGTTTTGGAAAAAGAAGGCTGAAGCGTAGCAACTTTGTAGAAACTGCAAAACAAAAGATTAGGGCAGATCCTATACTTAACATATCAACAGTCAAACCCATTTACAATGCACACAAGTTCCCAGCTTTGAGAAAGCAGCAACTACCTGAGATGATAGAAAACATTCCTGGTATTGAGAAAAAGAACACTCAGAATGAAACCGAAAGAAGAAAAATAACCCTAAACTACATAAAAGAACATTACTCAAGCAGGAATTGGACCCATGCATATACAGATGGATCAGCCAAAAATTCAACAGAAAATGGAGGAGGAGGAATTCTCTTAAATTTAAAAAATGGAATGAAAAAAACAGTCAGTGGCAACTGGAAAATTTTCAAGTAACTTCAAAGCAGAGGTAGAGGCTTTGAAAACTGCAGCATAAATGCTCTTGATGGAGGAAAATAAAGAGAAGCAAATAGCTATCTTCACAGATGCAAAGTCAGCTGTCTCAATACTGAAGAGCAGAAACAGCACAGAACTAGCTGATCTAAGAGCAGCACTCCATGGTCTATGCCAGAAATCCACAAAAGTTGTACAGTTATCCTATACAGTGGATCCCATCACATTGCAGTATACCTGGAAATGAAGAGGCTGACAGACTAGCAAAAGAGGGTGGACGACTACCACAGCCTGACATAGACATAACCTATAATGAGGCAAAGAGGTTTATAAAAAGCACTTATAGAACCAAATGGGAATCAGAGCATCCAGGCCACCAGAAGGATGATGCATATTACAAACTCGACCGAAGAGAACAAGTAGCAATCTTCAGACTCCGCACAGGACATAACAGGCTGAAATACCACTTGTTCAATAAACTAAAGATAGGAGATACCGATGAATGTAATTGTGGAACTGGTAAAATGACAGCTAAACATTTGCTGCAGGAGTGCCCAATATATGCAGAACAGAGAAATATATTTTGGCCCACACTTGCTTCATTTGAGGACAAGCTCTATGGAGATATCAACAAGCTCAAGTTGACTGCAGCTTACTTTAACTACATTCAGGTTGGCATCTAAAGGTGCATGAAGAAGTATTTAGACTGCCACACTTCATACCACAGGTATGTCGGTTACAAAAACGTCCCAGAGGCATGAAATGGATTATTGCTTGGATTGCAAATCCATTACGTGGAAAGTCCGAATCGAAAGCTCACTGTGTGGGCTTCATAAAAGGTGGAAAAAGTGTCCTAGTGGCACAAAATGGAAAGCTCACTGTGTGGCTGTCATCTGCAGACTGCATTCTTCTGGTTTCCGGAGTAACAGCCTATGGTGAACGGAAGCCCAATATACGGAAGTGAGGCTAAGCAGCCACGTGCAGGACGTGACGATTCCTTGGGTGAGCCCAGTACCAGAGCGCTGTGGGTCGGCTCTGCAATTATGGAAGCCTCCTTGGATGGCGGGGAATGCCCATGGTCTGCCCCTGCCTTCCCTTGAGGGCTGACCAGGATGTCTTTGGCTGTTCTAAATGGGCCAGCTGGAATGGGGGATAACACCACAACAGTGAGAGTCAAACGTCATAAGAAACCCCCGGGAAGGTTAACCCGGTCAACAAATGCCCGCAGAAGTCGGATGTGTCGGCCTAACGGAGAAAGAACGCAGCTCTGCTGCAAAAAGGCACAACGCAATCGCGTCCGGAAGAAAAAAAAACTCATGAACGCAGAAGCAGAAGAAGATGTTGGCTACATCTATCAATATATATGTGTGTGCATGCATGTGTGTGTGTGTGTGTGTGTGTGTGTCGATGATCCGACTGCAAGCAGCATACACGGATCTGGCCAACCTTGCCATGGAATATAATAGGTTACCCAACTTCCTGATGAGGGCGGGGTACATGGTTGTTCTTTTCTTTCAAACAGGTGGTGGTTTCTGCCTATACGTTGTACCTAATTTTGGCCTACCTGGAAGTCACTAGTAAATGCTGAAGGATCTCACCATTCTACAGCAGCAAAGAGTGAAGACCTTGTATCAGCCACTGACTACTCAGAGCTCAACTGTTCCACCCAGAACTACCTACAACAAAATCTGAGTACAAACAAACTAATACCAAACTACCCATTGCCAAATGTTTGCCAAGGAATAGCCTATCAATAAGAACTCTAAATCAAAATAAAAAAAGACATACATCACATACTATACCACCCATTCTTTTAGGCTAGAGCCTATATGTTGCAGCGGAGTACTACAGCGATGGACAATCATCATCCATTGTGCTATTATCAATTGTGTTGTGTCGCAACATAACCATCTTTCATATCATCCAAATCATCCATTATAATTCTTCTTTTAACTTGTTAACGAAGAGTTACTGTCTTACTTTATCATATTCTTGTGTGTGTAACTGTGTTACATATTAGTGTGATAGTGTTCAACGCTATCTGGAGGCTGCAGATCAGGAGAGCTGTGTGGCAGGAAGAATACTAGTCTTCAGTTTATACTTCTGTGAAAAGCGAGCAACTTCCTCTTTGGGGCAGTGTCTTTCCTATGCTGTCTTGGCCTTCTATCTGAAAACCTTACTTGATCCCATATTGTAATCCTGCCAGATTTGTCTCATCCAGTTCACTAAGGAGTTTCTCGAGCCATTTCTGGTTTTCTTTTAGTAGACGGCAATCACTTTTTTGGGATATTTATCTCCCCACTTACACTCTGCAGACCTTCATTCTGATCTTGGCTTTCTTGGGTGTAATGTAAGCACGTGAAGAAATTTGATTGGTGGACACACAAACACACAGTCCCCGCCTCCCTTCCTAATAATGGTGTAGTGTAGTGGGTTGGGCATCTATCATTCTTAAATGTAGCGTGAAGAGAAGGTGGTTGGTGAAAATAAAAATCGCACTTGCATGCACACTCGCACGCAAAGATAGAGAGATAAACATTAAAATTCCTTTGACATGATCGCAAAAAGAGCAGTCCAATTATATGCTCCTGCCCAGTTTATATTTCAAAACTATAAACCCTTGGAGATGTGGTTTTAAAGAAGAAAGTTGAAAATTAATTGGACAGCCAAATTGAGCAATCTGGACATTTTGAGGGAAGCTGAGTCGCAAAGGCAATTTATTACAAACATCAGGAAGAGGCAGTCATCGTTTTTTTTTTTTTTTGGCCACGTTATTTGAAGACAAAAACTAGAACATGTCATGACAACCAGAAAGATTTACGGAAAGGGAGATAGAGGAAGACAGCTGGAGAAGATATTTTACAGTCTTGTGTCATGGCACGGAAGGGTGTCCTCATGAACTGATCCATGATGTTGGAGGTCGCAATTTGTGGAGAAGCATGATCGCGCACGCCAGCCGGAAAGTCACTGGATGAGGATGATGATGATGATAAACCCTACTTACTAAAGAATAGTTATAGCAAATGTCATTCTAGAATGTACACACTGAAATCCTAGCCGTGCTATGGAGTTTGTGTACTGTTCAAAGATTCTCTTTGTGTGTTCAAAACCATAAAACTGTTGATATGCAAGGCCAGGTCAGGGGGCTTAGACTGTTTTGATGTTGATAAAGTTCAAGAGACACATACAGTAACCTCTACAGGAATGGTTTTATCCATGACCTTTAGTGTAGAAGGTTTTAAGACCATGATCCACGTAACAGACATTTGCTGTGTGAATTGTCTGACCAACATTTAAATGTCCTGGAAACAGACATTTGCTGTGTAAGTTGTCTGACCAACATTCACAGATCCTGGAAACAGACATTTGTTGTGTGAGTTGTTTGACCACCATTCAGAGACCCTGAAAACATACATTTGATGTGTGAGTTGTCTGACCAATATTCAAATTTCATGGAAACAGACATTTTCTGTGTGAGTTGTCTGACCAACATTCAAACATCATGGAAACAGATATTTGCTGTGTGAGTTGTCTTACCAACATTCAAATATTCTAGAAACAGACATTTGCTGTGTGAGTTGTCTAACCAACATTCAAATATCATGGAAACAGACATTTACTCTGTGAGTTGTCTGACCAACATTCAGAGACCCTGGAAACAGACATTTGCTGTGAGAGTCGTTTGACCAACATTTAAATATCCTTGAGACAGCACATTTGCTCAATGAGTTGTCTGACCAACATTCAAGGGTGCTGGAAACAGACAGCACATTTTCTTTAGTTGCCTGACCAGCACACGGGGGTTCTGGAAACAGACAGCATATATGCACTATCAGCTGTCTGACCAACACTCGAGGGATCCACTTTTGAATCCGGTTTTAATGCAACCACAAAAACTCTCAGCATTCCACCATCAGCTTTGGAAGTCATCACATTCTGATATCTCCTCTCATGTGTCTGGGAGAGGATCTGTGTATGCCATGTCTTTACTAGGGGTTGATCGGTGATTAGGCTCGTTGCGTTATGGCAGTTCTCTTCACCCTGGAGCACTCGCTAACTTGCTGACCGATGCTCAGAACATACTTAACAGAACGTTCAGCTACAACTCAAAGAATGTTTAAAGTAACTGTTTTTTTCGCAATGATCCCAAGAGATATGCTGACGGTAGCACAGCTACTGGTAGGGTCTCCCATGGCAGACAGGACAAGGGGTAGGAACCGGTCGAAGAGAGACACACACCTGCTGCCTTTTAGATAGACTGGACAGTCAAAAGCTAGGGAAAGCAAAAATGAAAAACTTGCTTGTTGAAGCCGCAAGCTTGAAAAAACCAGTACATTGATGAAACATTGTTCTGACTTAGCCATTTCTTTGTCAAACGGTTTCTATAACAGTTTGCTCTAAGCAATTTACTTACGTCCATGTGATACAGGGGCTCACTCATAAGGGAAGCAAAGAATTGCAACCTTTAAATTTATGTTGTTGAGTTTAGTCAAGAATCTGCATCACTTCACTCCGGACATTCCCAATAAGCGTTCCGTCATCACCTTTAAGCTTCAACGGGCAGCGAAGAGCCCCTATACTAATGGTATAACTCACTTTATGATGTCACAAATTGGTCTCTGTGTTTGCACGGCATGGTGACCAAATGATACAGAAGTTAGGAAGACACCCGTGTGCAGTACATAATGATTCCTCCGATGAGCCCAAGAAGAGAAGAAGCAGAAGAGGGAGGAGACTTGGAAAAAAGAAGATGATGAAAGAAGGAGAGAAGAAGAAAAAGGTGGAGAAGGAAATGAGAAATCCAGAGGGAACCTTATGTCGTTGTTGTCTGAAGCCTGCAGATACGCACCACCGACACTAAAATAACTGTTCATGGCCAGCTAGTTTTCTCAACACCAAATCCGTGGGTGTGTTCCGTGTGTGCGTCGTTGCATAAACACGCGAATGAAGCAGGCAGTAGATCATGTGACCGGTTTCCTAAGAAACTTACCTAACTGGGAAACTAAAGGTGGCTTTAGTTCATGTGGACCATATCCACAATCGCACATGGCGATAAGTGATGCCGACCTACCTTTATATGTCAACCTAAATCTATTATCTAACTTTTGGCCTGTTTTTTTTAAAAACTCTTTATCTGATTAACACTTTCTGCCTTAATCGCGCACCGTGTATGATAGGATATCTTTCTTGTGTATCAATCAACATCAATTATGTTATGAATCATCATTATCTTGTGCCTGTGGCGTAAGCGTGCATGTCTCTCCACAGATCTCAGTCCATGGTGTTGTGAGTCAACTCTGCTAATTAAATTCCTCCATGCCACCCATTCAGTTCCTCCAGCATCATGCCTCTTGGTCTGCCTCTGCTCTCACTTATCATTCCCAGTTGTCACGATTTTCGTCAATGCCTCTCCTCTCATCACATGAATAAATAATGCTATTTGTCTCTTATAGATGTATACAATGTTTTAATTTCATTAGCCTCTTCCAGATAATCGTTGTTAGTTACTCTGGCAGTCCGAAGTATTCGCAACATTCATCTCAGGAACCATATCTCCATTAGTTCTTAGCTCTTATTATTTTGTTTATTCGCCTTGCATGATTCATTGCCATATAGCAAAACAGGTTCTATACAATGTTTCAGCAACCTTTTTCTGATATTCATGGGTATCGACTTATTGAATAAGATACTTTTCATTTTCTGAAATGCAGCATTAGCTTGCACTTTTCTGCTCTTAATCTCTGCGTTCATCTTCCATCTGATGTTATAACTGCCCTTGTGTGTTTGAATTTATCAACTTCTATATGCGCGCACGCGCGCGCGCGCGCACACACACACACACACATACACACAAAAGAGGAAGCAACAGAAAGGACAGAGCCTAATCAAGTTGATAAATTGACAGATTTAAATACATAGGGGCAATTATAACACAGTTTTTTCCGTCTTCTTAATATTCAACAATGGCCTTTTTTTGTGTATGTGTGTGCACTGTCAGTCTTAA
Source organism: Cepaea nemoralis (assembly GCA_014155875.1). NCBI lineage: Eukaryota > Metazoa > Mollusca > Gastropoda > Stylommatophora > Helicidae > Cepaea > Cepaea nemoralis. The sequence goes on from JACEFZ010016011.1 coordinate 296,800, forward strand.
AATTTTGGATAAAGGTGAAAATTCTTTTACAAACTAAAAAAAACAACTAGAAGAAAGGGAAAAAAGCAAAGCAAGTTTAACTAATAGCAAAACCATATCAACTAATGCCAACTGTTGTTTGTCCATCAAGAATGATGATGACCATTCATTTTATCCAGTGGGGTTGAAAGTATGGGACCGTGAGTTCTAAGATGGCTGGCTATTTTGGCTTGAAATGTTCTTTGACAATGTGGGCAAAGTTCTAGGAGGAGGATCTCCTGCAGTGGTTTTTCAGTCCAGCCTTTTCTTCACAGCTCTTGCAGTCCTGGTTGTTTCACAAGTGACTGCGCCCTTGTGTAATGATGTACGCCACAAATTTCGGTTTTTGGCAACAGTCTCCCAGGTGTCAAGATGAATTCGAAAAGTTTTCAGTGAGATTTTCTGCGTGTCTTTAAATCGTTTCCTCTGGCCGCCTTGGGAGCGTTTACCAAAACGCAGCTCGCCGTAAAAAAAAAAATTTTTTAGGGAGCCTGTGATCTGGCATGCGAGTTAAGTGACCAGCCCAGGGAATCTGATTCTTCATTATTAAAGTGTGGATACTGGGCATGGACGCTCTTTCTAGGACTTCTGTGTATGGGATCTTGTCTTGCCATTTAATCTTCAATAGCTTCCTAAGGCAGACTGTATGGGAGTTGTTTAATTTTCTGGCATGTCGCTGATAAACAGTCCAGGTTTCGCAAGCATATAGCAGTATGGATAATACCACTGCTTTTTAGACTTTCAGCTTTGTCTGCAGGCTTATTCCTTCTTGTAGTCTGCCAAAGACAGCGCTGGCCTTGGAGATTCATGCATTCACTTCGTCATTAATTGTGGCAGCTTGTGACACAGTGCTGCCAAGATAGGTGAATTTGTCCACAACACTTAGTCTATGACCATTCACCTTGATATTCGGCTCAGAGGAAAGGCGAGACGGACATATAATCAGATTGCTACTGGTACTATTGGTGTTGGAACTCTTCACTGGCAGCTGAGGATGGGGACGGAGCGCCTATGGGAATGTCACGAATGCTGTGATGTCGGTTCCTAGATCAATCAATCAATCAATCAATCAATCAATTCGGCACGGTATGATTATTCCCTGGATCTGGCTGGTACATAACTACAGTCTTCTCCAAGTTGATATTGAGCCCAAAGTTGGCACAGTCATGTGAGAAAGCTGATACATTGTGTTGCATGTTTGCCTCTGAGTTGGCTTATAGAGCGCAATCATCGGCACACAGCAATTCTCTGACGGTGTCGCTGTTAGTTTTGGTTTTGGCTTTCAGCCTTTTGAGGTTGAACAACTTTCCATCCATGCGGTAGTTGATGTTTATTCCAATGTCGTTGTTCTCGAAGGCATTCTCAGCATAGTTGAGAACATGAGGCTGAACAGTGTTGGTGCCAGGACATACCCTGCTTCACTCCATTGGTGACAGGAAAGGGCTCAGGCAGTTCACCATTTTCCTGTACTCTTGCCTGCATACCATCATGAAATAGCCGCACTATTTGGACAAACTTTCGTGTACAGCCATATTTCGCCATAATCTTCCACAGTCCTTCTCTGCTGACTGTATCAAAAGCCTTGGTAAGGTCAATGAAAGTGGAGAACATTTCGGAGTTCTGTTCTGACATTTCTCTTGCAGCGAAAATCATGTCAACAGTCCCTCGTTCTTTTCTGAAGCCACAATGACTCTCATGAAGAAGACCTTAATCGAGATGGGCCGTGAGGCGATTGAAAAGAATTCTGGCGAGTATCTTCCTTGCAAGTGGGAGCAAGGAGATGCCTCGGTGGTTGTCACAGGATTGGCGGCTTCCTTTTCGTTTGTAAAGGTGGACTATTGACGCGTCCTTAAAATCTTGTGGCATGGTCTCGTTCACCCATATGTTTGTAAAGACTTGTTGAAGCTGCTCTATTAGGACCGGCCCACCTGCCTTGTATATCTCTGCTGGGATGGAGTCAGGACCAGGCGCTTTACAGCTGGAAAGTTGCTGGATGGCCTTGTTTACTTCCACTATGGCTGGCAGTTCATCAAGTATATCATTAGTGGGAACTTGAGAAAGGCAGTTGATGGTTTCATCATCGAAGAAGGAAGTTGCATTTAAGATGTTGCTGAAATGCTCTGCCCAGCGTTGAAGGATTTCTTTCTTATCGGTGACCAATGTTCCCCCATCTGCACTGAGGAGGGGAACTATGCCTGGTGCTGTAGGACCATAGTCTGCTTTCAGTGAGTCGTAGAAGTTTTTCATATCATGTCTGTCAGCAAAGCTTTGAATTTCATCAGCTTTGTTGCATACAGATAAAACCACTTTGGAGAAAGAAATATATGTTAATGAGGAAAAATTGGAGGTGGTGGAAAAATTTTTAATATCTTGGGTCATTGATTACCAACAACGGTGACACAATGAAAGAAATTAAACGACGACTATCAATTGCTCTTCAAAGACTAAAACAACTGAATAAATTATGGAATGGGACAGACAGAACTACAATTTTTAAGAGCATGCTTCTTTCCCATTGCAACATACGCCTGTGAGACGTGGACACTTACTAAACAAGATGAACAGCGCATAAATGCCTTTGAATATAAATGTTATAGACGAGTTCTAAGAATATCTTGGGTAAAGAAAAGAACAAATGCATCCATATCTCAAGAGCTGAATATTGAAGAAAGTTGGCTATTAAAAACGATAAAACAAAGAAAATTGAAATATTTTGGTCACTTGAAACGTCGTGAAAGTTTGGAGAGAACAATAATGGAGGGGTATATGCCTGGGAAAAGAGGAAGGGGAAGGCCAAAGAGAAGATGGGTGCAGGATGTAGCGGATGATCTCCAGATGGGTGTATCGGACGCGGGACATTTTGCTTATGATCGAGAGGCTTTCCGGAAGGTTGTTATGGGAGCGAGGTTCTGCAAAGGACATACTAATGAATGAATGAATGAATGAATGAATGAATGAATGAATTGTTGCTCAGCTAGGAGTCCCGCATGTGCCGAAGTTCTGCTGCACTACTCTCCGAATGTTATTGAAGACATCTTTTTTATGTTGACTTCGGGTCACTCAAATATGCCTTGAGGAGAAGATGTTTCTTGGCCAGCAATTGGTTAATGTCTTCGGAATTTTCATCAAACCAGCTGTTATGCTTTCGGGGGTATGGACCCAGGATTCCCATAGCAGTGTTGTAAATTATGTCCCTTAGGGCTTTCCACTCTGTTTCTGTATCCTGTTTAGCTGCAGCATTAGGCTTGAGGCGGTCTTTCAGCATATTTTTTTTTTGGGGCTGTATAGGCGGGTGACATTTAGTGTTTTTTTTTCTTTTCATTTTTACCCCTTGAGGACGCCGTGGTGGTTTAATGTGTATGTTTATTTTCGAGATAATGAGACGATGGTCTGTCCAATATTCGGTACCACACATGGATTTTGTCACCCGAACGCCTTGTCTGTCACTCCTCCTGACGATGACATAGTCAATGAGGTGCCAGTGTTTCGAGCAAGAGTGCATCCACGATGTCCTATTTCTCATGGGGAGACGGAAAATTGTGTTCGTAATCAGGAGATCATGTTCGGCACATGTCTGAAGGAGGAGGAGTCCATTGATGTTACAATTTCCGACTCCATGCTTTCCAATAATGCCACTCCAAGAGGAGGTGACTGTGCCTACTCTGGCATTGAAATCCCCAAGGAGTATAAGTTTGTCTCCTTTGGGAACAGATGTTAATACTTTGTGCAGGTCCTCATATAACTTGTTCTTGACATCATCTTCGTTGGTCATAGTTGGTGCGTAGACACTCACAATGGTTGTATGCTTCCTTCCATTCAGCAGGGGCAACTCCATGGTCATGAGCCTGTCGTTTATAGCCTTTGGAAATCCAGCTAATTTGCCGACCAGGGCCGACTTAATGGCAAATCCCACACCGGATTGGCGTCTTTCTTCGCTTTTCCTTCCACTCCAGAAAAATGTGTAGCCGGCACCTATTTCACAGATTTGGCCTTCTTCTGCAAGTCGTGTCTCGCTCAAGGCTGCAATGTCGATGTTGTACCTTCCCAGCTCTCTCCCACCTGTGCTGTTCGTCTCTCTGGACCCGAAGCGCCGTCTCTGTCAAGTAGGGTGCGTACATTCCAAGTTCCAATTGTTAAGGGAATATGGTTTACTCTTTTAGCTTTGCTTGTTTTATCTTTGCTTGTATGTCGACCGCAGTTAGGGTACCCACCAACCGCGGCTAGCTGGTTTAGGCACTTTTTCTAGCTCCTTCAGGCCGGAGGGAAAATTGTGAAGGAATAGGGGCACTTTTGCTTCGACCACAAGCAGCCTGACTATGGAAGTCATGGCAGTAAGTAAAGCAATAACATGGCTCAAGACACAAACATTCAATCGGGCATGTGTCCTTAGTGACTCAATGAGTATGCTCAGGAGGATAGAGAAGGGATGGATTCGAAGAGAATGGTTGCTGTCACTGGCGTGGTCTCGGCTGGCAAAGATTAGTTTCATCTTCGTGCCAGGGCATGCGGGTGTACAAGGGAATGAGGAGGCTGACAGGCTTGCAGTGGAAGGCGGACAAGCTATGGACCAGGCAGGCATTCTGAATGCTCTACGAGAAGTAAGTCGTTTACGAGAAACAAGCGATGACTGTGAATCTACAACCATGGTCAGGCTACGAGAACAGCAAGTTAAAAGAGGTGTGGCCAAACAAGAACACTACGCAGGAAACCAAAGAAGAGTAATAAACCAATATAGAACTGGTGTCGTGAGCCGCTACACGCAGCGGAATTTGCTAAGGAGGGGGTCCAAGCACTTATGGACTGAATGGTTCGATCTGCAATGAGGATGATCTGTCGACTAACTAACTAACTAACTAACTAACTAACTAACTAACTAACTAACTAACTAACTAACTAACTAACTAACTAACTAACTAACTAACTAACCAACTAACTAACTAACTAACTAACTAACTAACTAACTAATTACAATGAAAAGGGAAGAAATATCTTTCTAGACGCCGAAAGAAACGAAAAGACTTAACCATTTTATGATCTACTCCTTGTGATAGAAAGGGTTACAGTAACAGCTTCTTCTTCTCCCTTTCCTTTCTGAATGGCATAGGCCTATAATCAACTCATGCCAATCCCTCTATATTGTTCATAACAGTTAGAAGCATGTCCATTATAGGACGTCACAATCAACCCCAGCATTTATTGGCTGTTTATAATTTTTTAGACAATTTTACGTTCAGTAGTTTGCTATTATTTACTTAATGGCCGAGGCTTATGTCATTGTGAAAAGCAACGCAAGGCAATTTGCTCCTAAATCGTCAGGACTGACTTCGAACCCGTTAGGTCGCAACTGTGAAATTGCGTTCACTATCTCTAAGCCACAGACGCCGATTGGTTGGATTATGCGTCTCAAATTTTCTACTGTGCTGCGGAAAGAGACCAAGCCATATGGGATAAAACCCAGTGCAATGAAGTCGACCCTGTCGACTTTTAAGCGACTTTGTTTTTCTACTGTACAATGTAGCCAGTATACCGCCAACTCGCCGGAGTCGCCTCTTACAAGATGCATGCAAATATAGCTCTGAGCTAAGAGACAACAGACGTGACTGTGGTTACATAGTGACGGTTTATGGGTGGAATTTAGTGCAGGAGAGCCTGGCGTATGGTATCACGACATCTAGTTTGAGAATGGAGTTGGAGGGTGTCGCAGCGGCGATCCTCTGGCTGGAGGACAAGCACACGCATGTCCTAATTGTGATGGACTCATAGAGTATGCTTAGAAAGGAAGAGACAGACAAGCATCATGAAGAGTGGCATGCTTCAATTACATACGTTGGGGAGTCTCCGAAGCGAAGTTGTCAAGCCCTCTGACTCAGGCTCCGAAGTTTGTGGGTTCGATTCTCAGCCGCGTCCTTCGGTTCATTAGTGCATTTTCAGACTCCTGAGAGTCGTCGCCAGTGCTACGGAGTTCGTGCTTTGTGCAACGCACGCTTTCGGCAGCTCTCTGTGGAACGAGACTGGGCCATATGGGACAAACACCCGGTGCAATGAAGTTGAACTTGTTGGATTTTCCCCCAAGGGCATGCTGGTGTGGTGGAAACAGCATGCGGACAGATTAAATGGGTCTGCATTGTTGGGTTGCATATTGGGGGATGATAATGCAGATGTGGTCAGAGCGTTTTGTGTATAGCGTGGAAGAAAAGATAAATCGTCATAGCCTAGAGCATGACACACCAGGGAGTAACCAGAGGATCTGACCTATAAATAGTAACCTGAGGAGAGACTAGACGGACGTTTAATCAGACTGTAGCTGGTATAATTAGTAGTGGGACTCATCGCTGGCTGTTAAAGCTTAAAGGAAAGGTGAGGACGGAACACTTTATGGGAATGTCTCTAGCTCTGTGATGCCGATTCTTGACCCAACTCAACAACATAGATTTAAAGGTAACACTGTTATTATTCTTTGCTTCCCTTATGAGCCCCTGTATCACATGGACGTAAGTAAGCTGCTTAGTGCAAACAGTTATAGAACTTTACAGAAACCGTTTGACAAAGAACGGGGTAAGTCAGAACAATCAGAACTCGGGGCACAGGTCTGGAGTACAACATCGGCTTCTATTGTTGGCCACAAGATGTCGCGGCGGTGAGAGGCCCCAGCCAATGAAATGCCCGGATACGTCGTGGGTTGTCTCCCAGGTCAAACTTCCTTCTTCTCTCAACGCCATTTTTGTCTTGAACATGGCGGAGTACCCCGGCTCTGCTCACTTGGATGGTACTAGTGCATTCGCTTTGGCTATAGCTTGTGCATTACAGGCAAGTCCTATCACTCATTTCTCTCACATTTGCTGTCTTTCTATGTGTATGTTTTCTAGTCCTGTATATTTGAGCGAAACAGTTGATTTCAACACGTGCTGAAATCTGAAATGAAACTACGCTTTTTTGCTCCATAAATCCTCCACGAACTACCAAAAAGTGGGCTGATGCCATCAATCAGGGACCTAAATATTGAATATTGGCTATTTCAACAAATGTCTAATCTAAGTAGACATGTTACTCATTACACATATTGGAAATAACACTGTACAAGCAAGTAAATTCTACCAGCCGATGTAGGACATTCTTTCTTGTTCGAGGTGTTGTAGTACAATTTGTGGCCCCCTCAAGGACAACCTCAACGGTTTCAGTTGTCATTTTAATTAGGCCTAGTTATGAAACTTTAATGTCCCACCCACTTCACACAGTTGTTACTGTACAATGGCTGAGTAGATCAGAGCGAGGTGACTAATTATTGTCTAAGGTATGAGTTAACAGTTCAGAAACAAAAGAGCAGGATATGGATATGACTACTATGAAAAAAATGAAAAGGAAAAGTATGGGACAATAATCATTGATGGGTTAATTTGTAACAACTGGCTGGGCCAAGAAGATTTCATAGACTAAAGTTTATCATAGAGCAATGTTAATATAATATGGACTCTTTCTGTTGTATGCTTTTGTCTGTTTAACCGTATACTGAAGATAGCACACAAGACTAAAAGTGAAAGACACCCCACTGAGAAAGCAAGATTGCTGCAACAAGACAACTACACAGAAGAGTAAGATCCTAAGATGTCACAATCTTGGTCATGTCATGGACTACACAAAGCAGATAGCTCTGTGTACATGCTTCAGATAACTTTTTTTTTCCAGATAAATTTCTATGTGCTGCAGATAACTAACTGTAAGGAGAGTTTATACGGAGTGGAGTCCGAATAGACAGAGTAGTTTATACGGAGTGGAGTCCGAATAGACAGTAGTTTATACGGAGCTGGGTATAGCTGAAGTATGAAGCTGTTTAAATATCAAGAATAATTTTCCAGATTGGTATCCCGTCCATAAGTGCTCGGATCCCCTCCTCATCAAATCCCTAAGGAAACATGACCTATTGAATGTCTGTGTCTCGCGCCATGTTATTGCTTTACTTACTGTCATGACTTCCATGGTGAGGCTACTTGTGGTGTCAGTGAAAGCACCAGAGTCCTTCACAATTCTCCCTCCGGCCCGAGCCTGCGAAGCATTAAGTTATGATTGCTCTTCGCTCTTGGGGTGCCGTCGATCACAGATACGGTCTAAACCAGCAGGAAAACCACACATTTCCTAGTGCCAAGACAGCACTTCTTGTTTGTTATATTCTGATTGTAATATCGCCACCCACCTCCCCACCTGTCTATGTTGCTTCCTAAATGGGTGTATGATTCCATGCTTGATTAAGTTGCATTATTTTGTTTCCAAACAAATTTTTATCCATAATTGTTGTGACTTAACAATTTTAATTCAATTATAATAACCCATGCTGCTCTGTGAAGAGTCCATGTTCCATGTCTAGCGTTAGCTGTTGGTTTCAGTCTACAGCAACAATAAAGATGACAAAGCATGTCTGCCCCACCCCTGTTATTTAAAACAAATGTTCTCCCTCACGGAGAACTCATTTAATTCCTTTATATGGGATGCAGAGGTGTTTCCAAGGCACCAGGGCCGGGTTACATACTGGCCAAGACCTATTGACGTGTCCTCGTCGAGCGTCCTGGGCAACAGGTCCTTTCGGGGTCCTGGCTAAAGTCAGTAGGATCGCCGATTCCTCCGAAGTCTGAGAGTGTTTGCCTGTACGGCGAGGAACCACCAGTCTGCACACCAATAAGCCAGACATGGGACAACGGATACTCACGCAAAACTCAGGTCCTGTATGACATCACACTGATGTTGGACAACAGGATGCCTTCATCCGACATACAGGACTTCGCGTTGGAGCTCAAGCCAACGAACACAAGCAAGCAAGCAAGCATTCCTTTATATGTGATGCCTTTATAAATTAACGATCGATGGATTCCCGTAATATCTATTTCCAAAGCGATTTTCTATCAATGTCATTAAAAAAAAAATTGTCTCGCTGGTGAGGAATCGAACCTCAGTCTCCCGCGTGACAGGCGGAAATGCTTACCACTTAGCTACTGAAAACACAATGAAAACTTTTACAAAAATGTGTAATATAGTCAAACACATGTTCCGATGACGCAGTTCACATGACCAGTCGGGGTTTCCGGAAAAAACGGAGTGGAGTCCGAATAGACAGAGTAGTTTATACGGAGCGGAGTCCCTATAGACACTTCCCTAACTGTATGTGCTACTGATAGTTTGTGCTCCTGATAGTTTTAGACAGTTTGAAATTCAAAACCCATTTTTACATATATTTGGAGAGTTTCATCGCTTATATCGCGTTCTATGTAAAATATATTTCTACGAGGTCTTTGTGAATGGAACTCCAAGATGGTGGCTGCCGGTAGCGTAAAGTTTTAACGCTCAGACGTGCAATTTGAACTACTAAAGTTAAAGAAAATACAGGTTTAACCCTTTACAGGGCAGACGCTTGTCCGGTTTTTAGCCCTGAATGGGCAAGATTTTTTCAGGTTCGGTAAAATTTCAGGTTGCGGTAGTAAAAACATCACAAATAAGGTGTTAGTCAACCGATTTTAGTTTAATAAACAACACAATGAAGGAAAAGCATGCAAATTTTGTTACTCGCATGATTGTTGTCGGTAATCCATATATGAACACAAATATTTACGAAATACAGCATATTGGTTGTGATTTTCCGTCATCTATACGACAATTTACAAACACATTTTCAGAATCATAATCACTTTCTTTAAAGTCTGACTCACGACTGTAACGCTTTTCACTATCTAGCTTCGATTAATAGTCAACTTCGTGCACTTTAATGTCACTTAAATTGAACCTGGCGAAATCTTGGCTATCACTTGAAGAATCGCCGAAATCCGTTTTGAAAAACTAAGCGTAAAAACCCCGAAAACTATCAAATAAAGTCCGTAAAAGTCCATTCAAATTCATAGTAGGCATTTACAAATGGCGGCCATGTTGTCAAGCTATAAGCGAAAGTAGCCGTCGGAAGTATCGTAAAGCCGAGAGATCGCGTTTTTACAATGCATAATAATATCAGACGGTTTCAGCCTCTCTGCCCGTTTAAGCGACCGGACGGAAATGGACGTTCTGTCTGGTAAAGGGTTAAAGATTATTAATAATTTATTTGTATACTTGTACTATTTTTTAATCATTTAACATGACGGAATATATGGATGAAGTCAGATTTAATATCTGCCAGTGGCCCGTCTGAGACAATCATGTTGGACCGGAAGTGGCGATAACAAATTAAAAACAATGGACCCAATTTTTCCAGTCTCAAAGTATGAATAGTATGGCAAAATCTGCATCGAGATTTTGACACTCGGATGTGAATATCTCCTCAGAATTGACATCCAAGCATAATTGAGGTACCATTAGAGTTTGTTTTTCAAGGCTTATCTACTGTGGTGGTTTCATTAGTAAATACCCAATTTGAAAATAACGATGAAACCTCTTAATAGTTTGTGCTCCAGATAGATAGTTTAAGATAGCTCCTGTTGTGCTCCAGATATAGATTGCTCCATAATTGCTCCAGCTAGTTGTGTGTGCGCTGCAGATGACCTCCTATGTGCTCCAGATAGTAAATAAATAGCTCTGAGGTGTGTGAGTGCTAAAGATAGCTCTGTAATTGCTCCAGATAGCCCCCTTTGTCCTCCAGATAGCTCTGTAAATTACAGAGAACTTGTTTAATTACAGTGTAATTGCCCCATAAATAATATAGCTGTGTGTGTGTTCTTCGTGTACTATAATATGCTGATAGCTCTGTATAGTGTATATTTTGCCAGATAGCTGTGTAGTGTGTGTGCTCCAGTAAAACTACTTGTCTATGTTGAGACAGTTTATGCCTATATTGAGACAGTACTTGTCCGTTTGTTACAGTACTTGAGGCTGTGTTGGAGACAGTCTCAGAAAATACTTTGTTCTATAATTTGTCATTTCTAACATAACTTTGGCTTCTATTTGTGACAGAACTTGTTCCTATGTAAGATAGTTCTTGTTTGTGCCAGAAACAGTACTTGTCTGTGTGTGAAGATAAATCATAATAGAACTTAGTAATAACCATGTTTCTTGTTCTCATTTCAGGTGAGCTAGAGACCAGAAAAGTACATGGTCATTGTAAGTGTTACTTGTCAGTTGTTGTTTGACACCTGCCTGTCGACTTTCCAGAAGTACCTGATTCTCAGCCTTTATTATATGGGCCTGATTAATACCAACATTAATTAAGGACAGTATCAGGTCTTAGTTAGATATGACAGTAGACTGGTACCTGCTTTCTGTTAGTGCCGAATGTTGGGCTAGCTCACCAAATCTGACACCCTATATTGTGCCAAAGGCTTCTGGTGGAGGAGCCCAATTGGGAGGGTAAAACCTTTACTCTAGTGCAAGAAAATGCAACCTAAAGACTAAATGTCATGGCAGGACAGACCAGGCCCTTAGCCTTGGTTGGTACCTGGTCTAGGATGGAAACTCAAGACAGGCGGATAGTTAGAGCATTGCTTTGCTGAACCAGCGGCTTCTGTAGCTTGTTTTATTCCAGATGTATAGAACATCTATACCTTTCCTCTGGAGTAAACTAGGCAGGCTGAGAGAGTGGAGTAAACTAGGCAGGCTGAGAGAGTGATCATGCTGTATGGGCAACACATGGTCTCTACAATTCAGCCCAGGCTTTGTGCTATGAAGCACAATGAAACAATCATTTTTCACGATGGCAAGATACCAGTCAGTCAATTTTTTTTGGAGGAAAAAGTGGTAGTGAGATGGCTAGATGCTTGCTTGCCAGCCCACTGGTCATTGGTGTGAAATGCATCAGGGTGAATTTGTAAAATTGTCCTGGCCTTCCAGGTTGAGCCAGTCTGAAATGGGTAACAGGAAATGTCTTCGGAAGTAAAAGTGACCGGTGTAATAATACTGACCACAGACCCACAGAGTTTGGCCATTTCAAATATGGGTCCAACACCATAAGGTCAATATTTCTGAAGGAATATAAAAGGGTTGTATATCTGTATACCTCACAGATATGCTCAGTACGTATAAAGGCAAAAGAGGTTCTTTTACTTACTTACTTTTAACCTCATTGTTGCAACCTGATTGTCAGCCTTCAGTATATAAACCCAGCTAGTCAGCCTTTTTTTTATATGGGGCTGTCTGTCAACCTTTATACTTTATTATTCGGGCTGATTAATGTCAGCCTTTATTATTTGATCTGTTTTGTCAGCCTTCATTATATAGTGTGTATACAATCAGAAAGCAATTTCCTATTAATGTTGACTATTTGTATGTTTGCGTCGGTTATAAACTCTAGTCCTGGGTTAGAAGCTTTGTAATGAAGATCATGGCTTGTTTTCCTTGAGTTTAAACATTGACACAATCAAGAGATTCCTGATGAAAATTTTTTTCCACACACCTTGTACATACATAAGGCAATAGGGTTATTTTATATAAGAGAAGCAAATAGCTATCTTCACAGATGCAAAATCAGTTGTCTCAATACTGAAGAGCAAAAATGGCACAGAACTAGCTGACCTAAGAGCAGCACTTCATGGTCTATGTCAGAAATCCAAAAAAGTTGTAATACAGTGGATCCCATCACATTGCAGTATACCTGGAGATGAAGAGGCTGACAGACTAGCAAAAGAGGGGGTAGATGGCTACCATCAGCCTGACATAGACATAACCTGTAATGAGGCAAAGAGGTTGATAAAAAGCACTTATAGAACCAAATGGGAATCAGAGCATCCAGGCCACCAGAAAGATGATGCATATTACAAACTCGACCGAAGAGAACAAGTAGCAATCTTCAGATTCCGCAAAGGGACATTAACAGGCTGAAATACCACTTGTTCAATAAACTAAATTAGGAGATACTTATGAATGTAATTGTGGAACTGGTAAAATGACAGCTAAACATTTGCTGCAGGAGTGCCCAGTATATGCAGAACAGAGATAGATATTTTGGCCCACACCTGCTTCATTTGAGGACAAGCTCTATGGAGATATCAACAAGCTCAAGTTGACTGCAGCTTTCATTAACTATATTCAGGTTGACATCTAAAGGTGCATGAAGAAGTTCTTAGCCTGCCACACTTCATGCCACAGATATGTTGTTGGTAAAAGCATCCCAGTGGCACGAAATGGAATATTGCTTGGCTAGCAAATCCATTAACGTGGAAAGTCAGAATCGAAAGCTCATTGCGTGGGCATCATCAAAGGTGGAAAAAGCGCCCCAATGGCACGAAATGGAATATCGCTTGAATAGCAAATCCATTATGTGTAAAGTCCGAATCAAAATCTCACTGTGTGGATGTCATCTGCAGATTGCATTCTTCTGGTTTCCAGAGGAACAGCCTGTGGTGACTGGTAGGCCCAATATAAGGAAGTGAGGCTAAGCAGCCATGTGCATGACGTTAAGATTCCTTGGGTGAGCCCAGTACCAGAGCGGTATGTGTCGGCTCTGCAATTATGGAAGCCTCCTTGGATGGCGAGGAATGCCCATGGTCTGCCCGTCTTCCCTTGAGAGCTGAATGGGATGTCTTCAGCTGTTCTAAATGGGCTTCTTTGATGTTAAATTGGGTAGAATGTTAGTATTTTTCTTCATTTAGGTCCACGGTATTCTAAAAATTTTTGTAGCATTTCAGTTCAACCCCGATTTTCTTCTTTAATGATTGCAAAATGCTGCATGTTGCTACAGGAAAGACGCTTGTTCTAAAAAATATTACTTTGTTGCTGGTGTGATGTTATAGATTCTTAATGTTGCTATGGTCAGTCTGCATCTGCTTTTTTTTTTAACAGTCACTTGATGGAGGTCTTGGTCAGTATACAATCTGACCTGGCATATGGGCCAACATATAAAGTTACAGCTGGGGTAGACAGTAAATGTAAGGAGTGTCTAAAACTGGAGGAGTTAAAGTAACATAAACATTTAAAGTGACAGCTAGGGTAGACAGTAAAATTAAGGTATGTCTAAAACTGGAGGAGTTAAAGTAACAGAAACATATAAAGTGACAGCTGGGGTAGACAGTAAAAGTAAGGTATGTCTAAAACTGGAGGAGTTAAAGTAACATAAACATATAAAGTGACAGCTGGGGTAGACAGTAAAAGTAAGGTATGTCTAAAACTGGAGGAGTTAAAGTAACATAAACATATAAAGTGACAGCTGGGGTAGACAGTAAAAGTAAGGTGTGTCTAAAACTAGAGGAGTTAAAGTAACGGAAACGTTTAAAGTGACAGCTAGGGTAGACAGTAAATGTAAGGAATGTCTAAAACTGGAGGAGTTAAAGTAACAGAAACATATAAAGTGACAGCTAGGGTAGACAGTAAAAGTAAGGAATGTCTAAAACTGGAGGAGTTAAAGTAACAGAAACGTTTAAAGTGACAACTAGGGTAGACAGTAAATGTAAGGAGTGTTTAAAACTGGAGTTAAAGTAACAGAAACATTGACAGTGACAGCTAGAGGGTAAACAGTAAAAGTAAGGAATGTCTACAACTGGAGGAGTTAAAGTAAGAAGTATTCAAAGTAACAGAAACATTAAAAGTTACATTTCTTTATGTTAAAGAGAAAAACAAGCATATTGTAACACATGCAAATCTTAGATATATAAAAAGAGGAAGACAGAGAGATACAATTCTTGAAAGCCTTTCCTCATGGCATAGAAAAACTACCAATACTCTTCTTCTTCTTCTTCTGCGTTCATCCAGAGTTTTTTTGTGTGGATGTGATTGTGTTGTGCCCGTTTACAGCAGAGCTGCATTCTTGCGCCATTAGGCCGACACATCCGACTTCTGTGGGCATTTGTTGACCGGGTTAACCTTCCCGGGCTACCAATACTCGAGTTGATATATTCTGTTGGAGGTATGGAGAAGCATGATCACCCACTCCATTTGACAAGGCACTTGATAGTGACATTGTTTTAGTAATTGCTGTTTATAATACATTGCTTTTGGGCTGTATTAACATCTAGAAATTAACAACGCATTAAAAATGAGAATTGTCAAATGTTACGAATATTCAACTCTACTGTATGGCGCGGAAGCCTGGACATTGAACAAGCAACTAGAAAGTCGAATAGATGCCCTGGAGATGTGGATATACAGACAAAATGTTGTATTTCATGGAAACAAAAACAATCAAATACAGAGGTTCTAGAAAAACTGGGAATGAAGAGAGAGAGAGTTGATGAAAGAAATAAAGAGGAGGCAAGTGAAATATTTTGGCCACGTTAAAAGACACAGTGGTCGGTGCATTCACTTCAGTGGACTTGGGTTCACATCCCTGAGGCATGTTTTTTTTTGTTACCACATGGAACTTGCTCTCCCATGTTTTTATAAAAAGATGGAACGTTTTGTGGGATGTAGAGTGGCCGGTGTGATACTTACCACTTCATGCATTAGAGTTTGTTTGGTCAAGAAAACACAAGCGTGGCACCATATATTTGTCTGCCATGATGACAGGTCCTTTAGCAGTTTTGTAGCTTTTAATGTAAATATCCGGGATAATGTCAGCTTGTTTCTTTCATGATGGTACATTACTTTCAGCTTCAGTAGAGGAGGCACAACTGAGAGCCGTCACAGACTGTCAAGGGTAAGTCCTTTACTCTTATTTTGTTGTGATTTTGTTGAGGGTTGAAACTTTTTTCTATCAGTAAACTCATGTGGGAAATATTGGCTTCCAGTGAAGGAGGTTCCAAATATTGGAAAGACACGGTTTCCAATCAGGAGAATTCCATATACTGAAACACTTAAATAAAAGCTAGGGTAGACAGTAAAAGTAAAAAATATCTAAAACTGGAGGAGTTAAAGTAACAGAAGTATTCAAAGTAACATAAACATTTAAAGTGACAGCTAGTGTAGTCAGTGGAAGTAAGGAAGTCTAAACCTGGAGGAATTAAAGAAACATAAGTATGTATTCAAAGTAACAAATATTTAAAGTGATATATACATTTAAATTAACAGAAAAATGTTAATTAACAGTAACACATGGTTTTATTTGGCATTCGGGGCGCAGAGGTGTTTCCAAGGCAACAGGTCACTTCGGGGTCCTGTCTAACATAGTAGGATCGCTGATTCTTCTGAAGTTGGAGAGTATCTGCCTGCACGGCGAGGAACCACCAGTCTGCACACCAATAAGCCAGACATGGGACAACGGATACTCACACAAACCTCAGGTCCTGTATGATATCACACTTTTGTTGGACAACAGGATGTCTTCATCCGACATACAGGACTTCACGCTGGAGTTCACAGCCAGCGAACGCAAGCAAGCAAGCATATAGGCATTCTACACAGGAGTCACAAAGGAACAAAATATATAGGACATTTAAAAAAAAAGGTGTTATAGTGGTGTATAGTTCTGATAATTGTAAATGTAACTATGTTTAGTTTAAAACAAATGATAGATAAAAGATAAACATGCTAGTTTGAACCAATTGATAAACAGTCATGTTTAGTTTGAATCAGAGAATGCCTAGAGTTTGTAGTTACTTGATAGTGTTTTTCATTTCGGGAGCCAGGACTGAAAATGGAATATGGGATCAGTTTTGGAAGAGCAGATAAATCACCATGGCCTGTAGAGAATGGCATGGCATTGAGTGACCAGAGGAACTGGCCAGTGCTTAGTACTCTGAGGGTAGGCCATACAGACACTCTTTGCTGGTTCTTGAAGATGTGGACTGAATGTGTATGGGAATGTCCAAATGCAGTGGTGTCATTTCTTTTCTCATCTGAACTTAAGGGATTAGCTGAAATTAGTGTAGAAGAGGGACTTCCGGTCCCCAGCATGGCAGATAGGCATTGAACCGTTAAGGTATCTGGAGTGTTTATGCTTGTGGCTATGGTTTGCATTTGCATTTTCCTCATGTTGGACTGGTAGTACGTGATTCTATCACCCTGCTACTGAGTGAGTGTGTGGCTCAACACTGAGCTGTGAAATTTGTGTGGAATGCTCTGTCTGTCTGCTGTTGTTTGTAACGTGAACTGTATGTTCGGAACAATGGCGACCAACTGTCTCTGAATTGGCTGGTTTGCCTTTTCGGTTCATGAGTGCATTTTCAGGAGACTCCTGGGAGTCGTCGCTGGAGCTACAGAGTTTGGCGCTTTCGGCGAGTGGCCCTGCGGAAAGAAACCGAGCCATGTGGGATAAAACCTGAGTCAATGAAGTCTTTCTAGTGACAGCTAATTCCATCGACGATGAACTGTATTTTTTGTGGAGGACTTTTCTGTTGGCATTCTGGCGTCAGCATTATGCACAGTGTACCTGTGCAGGCTGTTGGCTTGCCAAGATTCCTGTCTTTTCCACTTTTTACATTGGGCAGTGAGGAGCATTTTGTGTGATATTCACTGGCACAGGAACAGAGCATAATGGGGACGACCCGTTGCCGTGAAGTTGGAACTGTGACTAACTAACAGTGTAGGAGTAATTGGGCTATGTCATTGAGGTGTGTAACATGAGGGGCACTATATTGAGGGGTCAGAATGTAACCTGGGACAGTTTTGAGTATTTTGGTGCAGACTCTATTTTGGTGCTCAGTAACTTAAGCTATATGTATGTTTCTTCATCTTCTGCATTTGTCAGATACTTTTAATTGTTGAACGTTTTTTGCGGTGTTCCTGTTTAAGGCCAACAGATTTAACTTCCTGATATTTGAATAACGAAGACACAAACAATAGATTGCATGATTTATTGCCTGGCATATTTCGCTGCATCTCGTCAGGTACATACTACAGAATTCACACAACATAAAGTAAAATAACTAGATAAATCCTTCAAGCTGAAATATACACATATTTACTTTATGTTGTGTGAATTCAGCAGTATGTACCTGACGAGATGCAGTGAAATATGCCAGGCAATAAATCATGCAAACTATTGTTTGTGTCTTCGTTATTTAAATTCACTACGGGAAAACATTGTTTTGAATTCCTGATATTTGTTGATTGGGTTAGCTTCCTTGGGTTGTTTCCTAGGATGTTTTACTACAAAGCACAATTCTCTGATTTTGGGCTGCAACAAGGAATTATCTGTCTTGCATGTTGCTGTTTAGCCAATCCTGACATCTCCCATTTATCATAGGCTGTTTTTTGGAGTATGATGGGGTCTGCAGACGTATTGGAAGTTTGATGACTTTCCCACAGAGTATCTTGGTCCACTAGCTAATTTGTGGCTTCTCACATAATAATATGTATCTAAGATACATCTTTTTAGATGCCATGTAACTTAAATTATGATAAAATCAAATTACTGAGCTTTTTTCAAAAACCAATCTTATAATAAATTGTTGATCATGAAATTTGACTTATTGCGGGAACTTTTGCTTTGCCAGATTCAGCCAGTCAGCAGACGCAGCATAAGCTGCTCAACAAGCGGCCGCCAAAATTAACATCCAATTTGGCATACATCCAGATCTCAATATGCAGCCACAGAAACCTGGCCCACACGCTGGCATGGGGATGGTCTCCACCGAGGAGCATAGGGTCCCAGACAAGATGGTTGGACTCAGTGAGTTGGACACAGATTTTGTCTTATTTTCATTGTTCATTTATATTCTGGCCTTTGGTCCTTAGAGACCAGATCCCTTCACTGTCAAAAGCCTGAAAATGGTGAACAACTTGTGAGAATGAAGCTGAGCGACTGGTTCAGTTTGTAGCATTTAAACATTAAAAAAATATTCTTGGGGTATGAAGTATAGCTTTTCAGTACGCATTTCCCAAAGACCAGTGTGAAAAATGACCATTGTGAATCACTTTGATTATAAAATAAGCATCTGTCCAGTTGTAGCATTAGACAGTAAATAATTATGGGGAATAAAATATAGTTGTTTCAGTACTTTTATAGCTTCCCAGAGATCATATCCCTTCAGTGTCAGAAGTGAGATTCCTGTTGTGCTTGCTGCTCGCAGGAGTTTATATTTCTGCCATGGTTAGACAAAACTATAACATATTGACCAGCCAGCACATTTATAAATTTTCTTGTTGCAAATAAAATCTAGTTTTTTAGAACTAAATTTGAAAATTCATGAGGCAGGTACACATTTCCAGCTCCTTTTGTTTGTTTTCCTCTGATTTGTACAACTTATTTATATATTCAGTAGTAAACTATTTACAAACATTATTTGATACAAGGATACTGTTTTCAGACATACATATTTCATGTTTTCAGACATACATATTTCATGTTTTCAGACATACATATTTCATGTTTTCAGGCATACATATTTCATGTTTTCAGAAATGTTTTTAGAATAATTGTTCACACCTTCATAAGACATAAAGTAACTGTATAATTATTGTCTTTTTAACAAAAACAGGGTGCACTCTTGCCCATATCTCCATGCATATTTTAATGGGCGTAGCTTCATTAACAACACAAGTTATAACTACATTAGGAGCAAATTATTGCACTGATGCCTTACAATAGGCCTTGAGAAATCCTGGGTATACCCATGAATAAATTTGGTAACATTTTAGTAATCCCTGTATATGTGTAGTCTAATCTCTTTACACCAGCTGTTGGCAATCCTGTCATGGAATTCACTTGCATTGTCAAAAGTGAATGCTTGTTGACACGACAGAATATTTTAGGAATTTATCATCAACCAAAGGACTTAAAGGCATAGTATTGGGCTGTTCTCACCAACATTAAATGTCGAATAAACAGACTGGCCGAATATTTTGAGGGGCTTCTGAATGGACCAGTTCCAAAAGACCCTGATATCCAACCTGCAGAAGTGGAGCTGGATATCTACTGAGAGAAGCCGTCTAAAGAAGAAATGAAAAAACCTTACACACTCCTGAAGGAATGGAAAGCTGCTGGTCAAGATGGTATCTCTGATGAAGCTGTTAAAGCCAATATAAATACCTCAGCTGAATTGCTGCACAAATAATTTAGCAAATAGTGGAATTCTCTGATATTGAACTGCTGTCCCGCACACAAAATCAGATGCCAGGAAAATGAGCACAATTAGTGGAGAGATAGAAATAGAGGCGGGGGGCACCTAAAAACACACGGAGATGAGAATAATGTGGGGATGGCATGCAGGAAACTGCAGCAGATTGGTGGCTTGACATAAGTTGATTGAGGGCGCATGCTTCATTGAGGAATAAGAGAAAGAAGAAAGGAAAAAGAATAATTGTACAACTGTTTTTTTATCTACATACTTGTAATTGTGCATCTGTTTTGTGTGTATGTTTTTATAATTGTACACATCTTAGTTTATGCATTTGTAATTGTTCACCTGTTTTTGTGTATATTAGTAATTCTGCACCTTCTTTCTGGCAGTGTATTTGGTCCTGGTTATGTATTTATAGTTGTGCAGCTGTTTTGTGTTTGTATATTCATAAACGTTTTCCATTTTCATTGTCTTAACAAAAGGTTTCCAGCCTGTCCGGTCATTGTATTAATTAATTGTCTCTGCTGGTTTCAAATTGATACCATTGTAAAGTTGGAATATTTTCTGCTGAGTTAAGTCTTTTCAGACAAGGATTCTTCATCTGTTCAGCTGCACAATGCGCTGGATTCCCTAGAGCAGTGGTTCTCAACCTTTTTTGGCAAATGCACCCCTTCACCATATGTTCAGGATGTTATTCTTCGTTCGTATTTCCTCCATATAAATTCCCCCCCCCCCCCCCCCCCCCCGACACACACACCACCACCACACACACAGTGTACATAAAAATTCTTCTTCATCAGTTCCGCAGCCATTGAGGTTCTTTGCTGCAGATACAAGCCGTCTTCATTCATCTCTCTGGTTGACCTTTTCTTGGCCAGTCGCTGATTCCAAGTGCTTGTAGATCTGTATATATATTATCTCTCCACCGTCTTCTTGGTCTACCTCAGAGGTCTACGGTCATTTATTTCTTGAGTGTAGTAAAAATGGAAGCTAAATTTAATAACACATACTAGAACAAGTCTAGACGTCTACATAAATCATGATTTGCGGGTATACTTACGTTATAAAACGAATTTCAGAAGGGCAAGAAGTACAGAACTTTAAAGTATGGAGAGAAAAACAATATCAAGTAATCGGTTCTTGTATTAACACGATCTTGAAATAATCTTAATTCCCTGGGGGGGGGGGGGGGTGTTGGAATTTGCCACCGGTTGAGAACCACTGCCGTAGAACCTTCACGTCACCTTTATCAGGACGTAGCTCTCCACCTGGTGTGTGCAGCTGCAGCAGATAATCAGCTTGTTAATTACTTGGCACACCTGCATGCCCCATGCAGAAAATCATCATTCCTGCTGGACGTTGCTAGCCACTCCACTAGTAAGATACCAGTTTTCTCTTTCTGAAGCTGACATTGTGGGTCCTTAACAATCACATTTCTGCCCGTGCTGATCTTCAACCACCGGAAGGCTGCCATTGCCGCCAAAACTTCTATTCTCATGCTAGATGTAGTAACAAATGCCAAACTTCCCCTTTTTAAACAGTGTAGATTTATGATTGCAATAAAACACCATCTGTTTCTTCCTCTATCCACAGACCCATCATTGTATATAACATGGTCAGGTTGTGAGTTGTATTCTATCAGCTGTTGCTCGGGGCACACCTGCTGCCCGTTCTTGGCACCCTCAGCCCAGTGTAATTATAACTGCAATACTTCATTGTTAGGGGCCACCATGACCCGATCTTCTCCACCTGCTACTGACTGTTCATCTTGTGCATCCAAGATCTCTTTCTCTTCAACCCATGTCCCTGGGTATCAGAACTTCGTACAAGGGATTATTCTTCCCCCCCCCCCCCCCCCCCCCCCCCCCCCCCCCACCACCACCTTCCACTGCAGCCCTAAGGTACATCTCGGCTTGGAACACCTTATACATAAATATAGTAGGTGTGTCCCTTGTGCAGCTAAGAATGCCTCATATGGCTTCAGTTTGTATGTGTTCCAGCTTCACCAGCTGACAGAGATATTAAGAGCACTCCCAGACCACACTAAACCACTAAAATAATCAGATGCTGGTAAAGCTTGAATAGCATTCTTTGCTTCTTGCTGTCACTGCCACGACCTTCTGTGCATTGAGTTCTTTCTTGGCCCTTTCCACTGTTTCCCGTGCATTATCCTTGAAAGCCAAGCTTCTGGCAAAGGTTATTCCCAGGTACTTGAGTGTCTTCTCTCTATTGATTACATTGCTATTTGTTGTGATTAGCAACTTCAAAAGTAGTGATGTGTGGTTCGAATATCATTCCTTGTTATTAGGTTGTTCTCCGGCAAAATTTTCCACTTCAGCTTTTACAACGTCCTGCACTTTATGATAGACTTATCTGAGCACTAAGTGATAGTGGCCTTATCTTGTCACAGAAATGATAGCAGACTATCTGGTTGTAGCTTGATAACAGCCTTTGATAGATTTAACTTGTTTTAAAATCGTACTTGTCATGTTTTAAATATCTGATCTCAACCTTCTCACGTTGTATTTGACCTACTTTGTGCCTCCGCTGTGGTGTACTTCAATACAAAAAAATGTCTTATGTCATCGGCCTAGTAAATGTGCACCTATGAAGTGTGTGTATTAAAAGTGATTACTGAAGCCTTGTCTGATTGTGTTCCATAGCTGGGTATTGTTCGGGCAGTGTTAGATTTTATTTGTCCTGTGAGCTTTTCTCTTGCAGCGCCAGAATGGTTTTAAAGATAGTTGTTTGTTTAATGTTTGTGTGTATTTTGTATTATCCTTAGAAGTTCACAGAGGGAATCTTCAGGTAGAATAGCTGGTGTGTCTGTCCACTTAAACGAAAGTCTGTTGTTTGATTCTCCACCTAGGTGACTCTCCAACTTGTTGCTTGCCATGTGTGTTAGTGGGAGGTTTTTTAAGGGCCACATTCACTGCCCTCCAATACCCCCATCATGAGTGCTCCAATCTCCTCTCGTAGATCATACAAGGAGGAATTCAATAAAGTGCACAAACCACGCAGCACCACTGAAGATCCCAGTGTCTAAAATAGTATTAATAAAAACTAAAAATATGGTTTAGTATGTTTCAATATTTTTGGAGATTTTTGCTAGGGAAGTGGTTTCTACAGCCTTCTCTGTATGTCTTTAACATGTAGAATGTGGACACTAAGCCTCCTGTTTTAGCCTTGTTAGGAGAAGACTGTATTGAATACGCTGTCAGGGGAGTGGAGTATCACATCCTTGGGTTACTTGATTGTAAAAATTGTTACGCTGGAATTGCTTCCGGCCCTTGAGTTAGGAGCTGAGACTAACTCTGAAATACTCTGCCTGTAGCGAGAGTTTGTGTTTAAGAGTGTGAGAGTGTAACAGTAAAACAAAAGATTATACACTATCTGAAGACTCCACTGAAAGTATAAAGAAAACCAAACCATACCGACTTGTTGTCTTTGTTGTCAGTTATAGGGAAAGGTGGTGAGCAGATAATGCGGCTGCAGGCAGAGACTGGGTGCAAGGTTCAGATTGCTCCTGGTAAGTGCACACCTGAATTTCATGTCAGTTGTCATTGTGGATATTGTGTTGGAATCACGTTGTATGTGCTTCTGGTGCTTAGGTACACCTGTCGGTCCATGGACAGCTCAGGGTTTACCTGTCTGTCCGAGGGCTGCACATTCTGAGTGAGGTTTCACATAGCCCACCTTTCGGAGAGCTGCATATTCTATCTGAAAGTTCAATCAGCCCACATGTCTGGGGGGCTGCACAAGGCACACTGGTCTGAGTGTAGCACGGAGTACACCTGTTTGAGGGCAGCACAGGGTACTCATGTCTGTCTTATGGCCAAACTAAACCCATATGTCCTGTCTGTTCTTTACCAGACTTTGTATGGGACTCCTGCTTTTGCATCATTTCTTCATTCTTTTAGTATTCTTCCTTCTTTTCTTCTTCATTGTACTGATCAACAAGAGCATGATTCCTGAGTTAACACACCAGGACATCTATCTGTCCCGTCTGCTATCTTCCTGATCATATTTGCCATTAAAAGTTTAAGAAGCCTAGTCTTGCATTTCTAAGCCAAATGTAGTTACCTTGGTTGCATCATGTTTGTGCTTGTCTAGTGTACCATTCTTTTCGTGATCTTCCTTGGCTTTATCCTCAAATATTTCTGTTGTATGCTCTTGTGGGTAGTTGATGAGGTTTCATTGTTACAAGATGTCCAAAACACTATTTGTTGGCTGTGGATAAATTTGATTCATCATGCCATAGCTATCATATTTATTGTGTCATTTCTCAATCTGTGCCTTTCAGAAACCCCAGCAGCCTTTCTCAAACATGTCAACTTGCATGTGGTCAGCCATCTCTGGTGGGATATTGATAGGGCCAAGTTTGAAATTGATAACAAAAGTGTTGGAAGAAATATTCTGTTTTATCAACTTCCATCCTAATCTAAACAACAGAAGATAAACAGTTATTGCCTATCTAAACATACCAGGACAAAAAAATTAGTGTGTAGTGTGTAACATTTATTTCACACCATTCATTGTTATCTGTGGAATTGTTGGTGTGACACGAGAAACCCTGTTTACTGTTAGTGCTTTCTCATTTGATTGTAAATGTCTTGTGCATTTAGCTGAAGTTGTGGTTTGGTTAGTGTGGGCATAGTAGTGTTTACACCTGGTTAGTGTGGGCACAGTGGTGTTTACACCTGGTTAGTGTGGATATAGTAGTGTTTACATCTGGTTAGTGTGGGCATAGTAGTGTTTACACCTGGTTAGTGTGGGCATAGTAGTGTTTACACCTGGTTAGTGTGGACATAGTGTTTACATCTGGCTAGTTTGCTTGTGTGTGTTTAGAGGAATATAGTATGCTAAAGTGAAGGACTGTGATGACGTTTTCTTTATATATTGGAGATAACTTGCTAGGCTGACATCTGGTGGTTTATGCGATCATGCCTGCTGACTTACCTCAGAAACATTTTCTGAACCGAGTGGCATACAGTAGGTTATGTGATTGTGCCGGCTGACTTACCTCGGAAACATTTTCTGGTGCCTATTTTGTTAGGCTGGGTTCAAATGGATGCCCCAAAACCTCACCTCTAGGACACCCAGAAAAGTAGGCAAACTAATGCCAGGAACAGGTCATGTGTCCACCAACAGATGTGAATGTTACAGCTGCTGTAAACATGACACAGTCCAAATATATCCCCACTCCCAAAATAATGTTAATGGGATGTAGAACTACTCAGGACCTGTGACCTGGTGCAAGGACACTAGTCAGTTTACTACCATAGCTTCCGTAGTGAAGTTTTTATATACAGATGGCACTATTTTAATGCGTGAATTTAAGGGATGACAGCATCTTTGTTACATGTGTGAATTTAAGGGAGGACAATTTTTGTTACCTGTGTGCATTTAAAGGAGGGCAGTGTTTTTAGAGTGAATTTAAAGGAGGCCATCCCTGGTCCTAAGAATGCTGTGCCGAAAGCAGGTACAATGTGGGATTGGATGTGGTCATTCCAGGAATGAGAGATGCAGACATACATAGGCAGAGCAGGAAATGTTCAGATATGTAATATTCACATCATTTGGTTTGTAGCTCATGTTTCTTGCTTGTGTTACATTTGGTTTGTAGCTAATTTTACTTGCTTGTGTTACATTTGGTTTGTAGCTCATGTTACTTGCTTGTGTTACATTTGGTTTGTAGCTCATGTTACTTGCTTGTGTTATATTTGGTTTGTAGCTCATGTTACAAGCTTGTGTTACATTTGGTTTGTAGCTCATGTTTCTAGCTTGTGTTACATTTGGTTTGTAGTGTTACATTTGGTTTGTAGTGTTACATTTGGTTTGTAGCCCATGTTACTTGCTTGTGTTACATTTGGTTTGTAGCCCATGTTACTTGCTTGTGTTACATTTGCTTTGTAGCTCATGTTTCTTGCTTGTATTACATTTGCTTTGTAGCTCATGTTGCTTGTGTTACATTTGGTTTGTAGCCCATGTTACTTGTGTTACATTTGGTTTGTAGCCCATATTTCTAGTTTGGGTTACATTTGGTTTGTAGTGTTACATTTGCGTTGTAGCTCATGTTTCTTGCTTGTATTACATTTGCTTTGTAGCTCATGTTGCTTGTGTTACATTTGGTTTGTAGTGTTACATTTGGTTTGTAGCTCATGTTTCTAGTTTGGGTTACATTTGGTTTGTAGTGTTACATTTGCTTTGTAGCTCATGTTTCTTGCGTGTGTTTGGTTTGTAGCTCATGTTTCTTGCGTGTGTTACATTTGCTTTGTAGCTCATGTTTCTTGCTTGTATTACATTTGCTTTGTAGCTCATGTTGCTTGTGTTACATTTGCTTTGTAACCCGTGTTACTTGCTTGTGTTACAGACAGTGGTGGAATGCCCGACAGACCCTGCACGCTGACAGGAAGTCCCATGGCAATTATGTGAGTGGTTGTGTAGCGCTTCCCTGTTGTCTGAGTGCATGTTGGTGTCAAACCATTGTCTGTTTGTGTTATTCTTCCCTGTTGTCTGAGTACATCATGGTGCCAAACTGTCTTTTTGTGTTACTCTTCCCTGTTGTATGAGTATATGGTGTCAAACCATTGTCTGTTTGTGTTACTCTTCCCTGTTGTATGAGTACATGGTGTCAGACCATTGTCTGTTTGTGTTACTCTTCACTGTTGTATGAGTACATGGTGTCAGACCGTTGTCTGTTTGTGTTACTCTTCCCTGTTGTATGAGTACATGGTGTCAGACCATTGTCTGTTTGTGTTACTCTTCACTGTTGTATGAGTACATGGTGTCAGACCATTGTCTGTTTGTGTTACTCTTCCCTGTTGTATGAGTATATGGTGTCAGACCGTTGTCTGTTTGTGTTACTCTTCCCTGTTGTATGAGTATATGGTGTCAAACCATTGTCTGTTTGTGTTACTCTTCCCTGTTGTATGAGTAGATGGTGTCAGACCGTTGTCTGTTTGTGTTACTCTTCCCTGTTGTATGAGTACATGGTGTCAGACCATTGTCTGTTTGTGTTACTCTTCCCTGTTGTATGAGTACATGGTGTCAGACCGTTGTCTGTTTGTGTTACTCTTCACTGTTGTATGAGTACATGGTGTCAGACCGTTGTCTGTGTTACTCTTCCCTGTTGTATGAGCGCATGTTACTGTAAACCATTGTTCTGCCCTTGATTGTCCCGTTGTTTGACAGCTCCGTCCTCATCTTCATCAGCCAGTGAAAAGTCCTTATACTAATGGTACCAGAAGCAGACTGCTTATGTTTCTTCAGTCCTAAGTGACAGCCAGATCCACTGGTCCTGTGAAAATCCAACAGACGCTCTATATTTTTGATTATTGAATTGAAGCCTGTCCCAAGGATGTCTGTCTTGACTTATATCATCGTACTTTCAGAAATGTGAAGACAGGCATTCTTTACAGTCATCATCATCATGTGCCATGCTAACAAGTGTGGGCGGTCATGTTTCAACCATCTCACACGATCACCAGAGTCGTTAGATGGAGTGGCAACAATTAAGAAGAAAAAAAAACAAGAGCTTAATATTGAGAAATAACACACAGTATTTCTTCTTCTTCTTCTTCTTCTTCTGCGTTCATCCGGATTTTTTTTCCGGATGTGACTGTGTTGTGCCTGTTTACAGCAAAGCTGCGTTCTTGCGCCGTCAGGCAGACACACCCGACTTCTGCGGGCATTTGTTGACCGGGTTAACCTTCCCGGACACAGTATTCGTGGGTTATGCTATTATCAAAAAGTTATTCGTAAAATTTATGTGACTTTATGACTTCCCCTTTTATATTCAGTTGTTTAAAAGTCGGCCTGCATGTTAACACTAATTATGCTAATGCTGTTTTTAAAGCCCTTTTCAGTTTTTGAGTACTATTTCTTGCATGGCCGCCCAAGTGCCTGTATGTATGGTTTTGAATTACTATTCTCCCAATGAGCCAATCATTTAAAAAAAAAAAATACATGAACAGCATGGTGACACAATTATTTTAGAATTGGATATTTCAGCATCTAATTCTACATTGTTTTTGCAACATGTAGAAACATTAGGTTATTATAGGGATGTTAAAATATGAGTGCATAAGTGCCATGCAGCTGACATGTGCCAGCACTATTAAAGTTACTCGGGTGATACACCTGGTGGTTGTGACACAAATTTTCAATAGTGCATCCATGTTTATTCTTCTGTAGTTCTGTAACTGTTTTATGCCTTATTTATGTTTTTTTTTTAAAAACTTTAGCTTTCTGGTTATTGTTGATCACAATTCTGCTGAGGTGTCTATTTTTGGTAGCCCTGTGACTAAGGTTCCTAAGGATTACCACACCTCCCGACAGATGTGAAGCTCTGGTATTAGCCTTTGACATCAAACTGGTGTCTCAGTTTGGATAGGGGATGGAGAATTCTGTAGAATGTCCCCCACAGATAAAGTAAAGTTCTGGGTGTGGAGGGAAATGTCTACTTCAACCTCTCTCGGATGGATACAAGGAGACCCTTTCAGGGTTTGTTTTGACTTATTTAAATCCAGATTTTTCAAAGGGTTGGCGGCCAATAGTTGAGAATCATATCTTCTCGTTTATTATTCTTATAATGGATGGGAATCCACTGGCTATTTTACTGTTTTGAATTTAAAACTTCTTAAGAATAAAAAGTAATATTGTGTTAAGAATGAAATATAAGTAACATTGTGTTAAGAATGACATGTAAGTTATATTGTGTTAAGAATGAAAGGTATTGTGTTAAGAATGAAATGTAAGTAATATTATGTTCAGAATGAAATGTAATATTGTGAACATGTTTTGCGTGATATATTCTACTAGGAGTTGTAAGCAGGCCATACAACAGATCATTGAACGGGGTCAGGGCTTGCCACAGATGGGTGGCATGGATGGTATGGGTGAAGGGAGCACAGTTGTGGAGATCAACATCCCAGGCACCAAGGTCGGCCTCATCATTGGGAAAGGTGGCGAGACCATCAGACAGTTACAGGTAAGCTACCTTAGGCCGTGGATCCAAATATCCAGTGTGAGCTAGTGTCTTAGTTTGCCATCTTCTTGAAAATATAGACGCCCTCTCTAATACTCTGTCTCTCCCTCCTTTTCACTATAGTCCTTGCGCCGCGCCAACACACATGTTGAAGATTCCTCTCTTTAGACGCAATCCATTTCTCTTTCGGTGCTGTCATCAGATCTTGGACCAGTGGATTGAATGTTCAGTTTTCTTGAACAAGGACTGTTAGCTCAGATGACCTGTATGTACGTTAAAAATTCCTCAACAGTTAGACATTTTTTTTAAAAAGCAAACATAATTATGTGCCGAAACTGTCAGCCAAATGTCAGAATCAGAGAGTTGAGATTCATCCTGTGTGATCAATAGGAAGTGACTGGAGCACTTTTGAAGATTTCCATGTGCATGATAGTATCCTTGCCCAGAAAGAAAACCCAAAAACAACCAACTATTGGTATAGGTATTTTTAATTGGTTGAGAAGCACAACGTGTGAACCACTTGTACAACAGAGTTGTCAAGCAACTAATTATTTTCTCATAATCCATGCTGATGTCTGTTCATAACTATTCAAACATGATTTGAAAATAGTTTCCTATTGCTTTCCTTCTTGGCAGTAACCATACAGGCCAATGAGTGTAGTAGTTGTCTCTTTGAAGAGATCCTCTGCCTACCATCGTGAAACTTAAGACCATAACCAATAACAAGTATCAGCCGCTCTTCAGTTCCATCCACCACTTGCTCTTATGGTTTTAATTAACCCTGATCTGAGAGCACTAGGGATGTCCCATAAGCTAGCGGAAGGGAGGGAGGTCATTTTAGCTCCAATAAAAACTGGTCTGCACACTGTAGCAACAGCAGGCAAGCAGCTGGTGTGCCAGTGTCCAGAGATTTCCCAGCAGATGCCAGAGTGGTAAATAACTACAGTGCTGTGTTTAATCGGCTCTGTGGCCAAGGGGGTTACAATGCATTTCATAATCCTGCATCTAGCGGGCGATTTGGAAGCAGGCCACCTTGTGTTGGCTCCTATACAAAGGTGTGAGTGCCGGTCATTCAGAAAGCATTGTCAAACTCATTCATTCAGTAGCATGTCCCTTGCAGAACCTCGCTCCCATAACAACATTCCGGAAAACTTCTCGATTACAAGCAAGATGTCCCGCGTCCTATACACCCATCTGGAGATCATCCGCCACAATTGGCAAACTACTGAATGTAAATTTGCCAAGAAACCACAAACAGTCAAAAACTGCTGGGGTTGATTGCGACGTCCTGTAAAGGATATGTAGCTAACTTTGTGTGTGTTATTATTAAAAATATCTGAAATAGATGAGTGAGGTTGAGCTAATGGTAATTTATTGTTTTCTTTAAATCATGTCAGGAGAGGGCGGGGGTCAAGATGGTGATGATACAAGACAGCAATGCTCCCTCGGCACACGACAAACCTCTCCGCATCACTGGGGAGCTACCTAAATGCCAGCGGGCCAAGGAGTTGGTCCTGGAGCTTCTGGCAGAGAAAGACGGCATGCCCAGATCCAACGCTGGTGGCTATAACGACTTTGGCCCGTCCATGGGCTCAATGGGACATGGAGGTGGCTCCAACGGTATGGATATAGCAGTGCCTCGTCAAGGTGTCGGCCTGGTCATTGGCAAGGGAGGGGATATGATCAAGAAGATCCAGACTGACACTGGAGCCAAGGTCCAGTTTAAGCCAGGTAAGTGCTGGTTGAAGTTGCAGTGATTGGGCTGACTGTGTAGAGACAGTGTACTGTTTACACCTGGTTAGTGTGGGCACAGTAGGTGTTTACATCTGGTTCGTTTGGGCATAGTAGTGTTTACACCTGGTTAGTGTGGGCATAGTAGTGTTTACATCTGGTTAGTTTGGGCATAGTAATGTTTACACCTGGTTAGTTTCGGCACAGTAGTGTTTACACCTGGTTAATGTAGGCACAGTAGTGTTTACATCTGGTTAGTGTGGGTATAGTAGTGTTTACATCTGGTTGGTGTGGGCACAGTGGTGTTTACACCTGGTTAGTGTGGGCATAGTAGTGTTTACATCTGGTTTGGGGCATAGTAGTGTTTACACCTGGTTAGTGTGGGCGTAGTAGTGTTTACACCTGGTTTGGGCATAGTAGTGTTTACACCTGATTAGTGTGGGCACAGTAGTGTTTACACCTGGTTAGTTTGGGCACGGTAGTGTTTACACCTGGTTAGTTTGGGCACGGTAGTGTTTACACCTGGTTAGTGTGGGCACAGTAGTGTTTACACCTGGTTAGTGTGGGCACGGTAGTGTTTACACCTGGTTAGTGTGGGCACAGTAGTGTTTACACCTGGTTAGTGTGGGCACAGTAGTGTTTACACCTGGTTAGTGTGGGCATAGTAGTGTTTACACCTGATTAGTTTGGGCCCGGTAGTGTTTACACCTGGTTAGTTTGGGCACGGTAGTGTTTACACCTGGTTAGTGTGGGCACAGTAGTGTTTACACCTGGTTAGTGTGGGCACAGTAGTGTTTACACCTGGTTAGTGTGGGCATAGTAGTGTTTACACCTGGTTAGTGTGGGCACAGTAGTGTTTACACCTGGTTAATGTGGGCACGGTAGTGTTTACACCTGGTTAGTTTGGGCACGGTAGTGTTTACACCTGGTTAGTTTGGGCACTGTAGTGTTTACATCTGGTTAGTTTGGGTACAGTAGTGTTTACACCTGGTTAGTTTGGGCACGGTAGTGTTTACACCTGGTTAGTTTGGGTACGGTAGTGTTTACATCTGGTTAGTTTGGGTACGGTAGTGTTTACACCTGGTTAGTTTGGGCACGGTAGTGTTTACACCTGGTTAGTTTGGGCATAGTAGTGTTTACACCTGGTTAGAGTGGACATAGTAGTGTTTAAACCTGGTTAACGTGGACACAGTAGTGTTTACACCTGGTTAGTTTGGCCACAGTAGTGTTTACATCTGGTTAGTTTGGGCATAATAGTGTTTACACCTGGTAGTTTGGGCATAGTAGTGTTTACATCTGGTTAGTTTGGGCTTGGTAGTGTTACACCTGGTTAGTTTGGGCACAGTAGTGTTTACATCTGGTTAGTTTGGGCATAATAGTGTTTTACGCCTGGTTGCTTTGGGCATAGTGTTTACACCTGGTTAGTTTGGGCTTGGTAGTGTTACACCTGGTTAGTTTGGGCACAGTAGTGTTTACATCAGTTTGGGCATAATAGTGTTTACGCCTGGTTGCTTTGGGCATAGTAGTGTTTACACCTGGTTAGTTTGGGCTTGGTAGTGTTACACCTGGTTAGTTTGGGCATAGTAGTGTTTACATCTGGTTAGTTTGGGCATAGTAATGTTTACACCTGGTTAGTGTGGGCACAGTAGTGTTTACACCTGGTTGGTTTGGGCATAGTAGTGTTTACACCTGGTTAGTGTGGGCATAGTAGTGTTTACACCTGGTTGGTTTGGGTATAGTAGTGTTTACATCTGGTTAGTTTGGGTATAGTAGTGTTTACATCTGGTTAGTTTGGGCATAGTAGTGTTTACACCTTGTTGATGTGGGCAAAGTACAGTTTACACCTTGTTGATGTGGGCAAAGTACAGTTTACACCTTGTTGATGTGGGCAAAGTACAGTTTACACCTTGTTGATGTGGGCAAAGTACAGTTTACACCTTGTTGATGTGGGCAAAGTACAGTTTACACCTTGTTGATGTGGGCAAAGTAGTGCTTCAATCTGGATGTTGTGATCACAGTAGTGTTTACACCTAGTTAGGTTCGCAAAGTAGTTTTTGAATCTGGTTAGTGAGGTGTTTTTTCAAACCTGGTTTGTGTGGGTGTGGTATTTGAACCTGGTTAGTGTGATCTATTAACCCCATAGGTGTGGGTGCAATGTTTGTACTTTGTTGATGTGGGTATAGTGCAGTGGTTATCAACCTTTTTTGGCCCATGCACTCTTCACCATATTTTCAGAACATCATCACCCCCCTTTCGTATTTCCTCCCTATAAACACCCCCCCTCCCCCTTTTGCCCCGCCCCCACACAGTATACGTAAAAATGGAAACTAAATTTAGTAACACATGCTAGAACAAGTCTAGGCGTCTACATAAAATGTGATTTGCGGTCTACTTAACGTTATAAAATGAATTTTAGGAGGACGAGAAAAGGGGGGGGGGGGATTCCCCACCGGTTGAGAACCACTGGTGTAGTGTATGAACCTATCAATTACTGGTTCACTGGTTGATGGCGTGTCATTGTTGCAGCTATGATGTAACTACCATTATTATTTTGTTCACAAAGCTCTACCCATGTGTTAACTTTATTTTACCAATGTAAAAACTCTCGTGGCTGTCTGTAACACTGTTCTACTGTCATGCTGCTGGGGTTGTACTGTCATAAACATGCCGGTGCTACCCAGCTGTGTTACTTATAACACTGTTCTACTGTACTGCTGTAACACCTTTCTACTGTAACACTGTACTGCTGTAATGCTGTTCTACTGTACTACTGTAACACTTTTCTACTGTAACACTGTACTGCTGTAATGCTGTTGTACTGTACTACTGTAACACTGTACTGTAACAATTTTCTACTGTAACACTTTTCTACTGTAATGCTGTTGTACTGTACTACTGTAACACTGTACTGCTGTTGTACTGTACTACTGTAACACTTTTCTACTGTAACACTTTTCTACTGTAACACTGTAATGCTGTTGTACTGTACTACTGTAACACATTTCTACTGTAACACTACTGCTGTAACACTGTAATGCTGTTGTACTTTTGTACTGTACTACTGTAATGCTTTTCTACTGTAACACTACTGCTGTAACACTGTACTGCTGTAATGCTGTTGTACTGTACTACTGTAACACTACTGCTGTAACACTGTACTGCTGTAATGCTGTTGTACTGTACTACTGTAACACTACTGCTGTAACACTGTACTGCTGTAATGCTGTTGTACTGTACTACTGTAACACTACTGCTGTAACACTGTACTGCTGTAATGCTGTTGTACTGTACTACTGTAACACTACTGCTGTAACACTGTAGTGCTGTTGTACTGTACTGCTGTAACACTGTACTGCTGTAATGCTGTTGTACTGTTCTACTGTAACACTACTGCTGTAACACTGTACTGCTGTTGTACTGTACTACTGTAACACTACTGCTGTAACACTGTACTGCTGTAATGCTGTTGTACTGTACTACTGTAACACTACTGCTGTAACACTGTACTGCTGTAATGCTGTTGTACACTACTGCTGTAACACTGTACTGCTGTAATGCTGTTGTACTGTACTTCTGTAACACTACTGCTGTAACACTGTACTGCTGTAATGCTGTTGTATTGTACTACTGTAACACTGTCCATGCTGTCAGTAATGTGCTGGCACTCCCCACCAGTGCTGTCTGTATCACTGACCATGCTGTCAGTAATGTGCTGGTGCTCCCTATCAGTGCTGTGTGCTATACTCGTGAGCTGATACTTATAAAGTAATGATAGGATATTTCACGAATTGATTGATGTGCACACATAAGCCTTATAACATGAACACATGATGATATTACAGATGATGGCCAAAGCCAAGACAGATTGTGCTCTGTGACCGGATCCCCAGACAAGGTGCAGTCGGCGGTCAACCTCATCCAGGAGCTTCTGGCTAAAGCCAACATCATGGGGGTAAGACATCACATTCTCTCTCATTTGCTTCTCCATGTTTTCTCTGTTAAACATTTGGTTGCCATTGTTGTTTCTCTGAGGGGTGTTTGTCACAATTTGTAATATAGGACGACACATGATATCATTAGAAACAAACGGTTGTAAAAATTCCTGTGCTGCTAGTAAACCTGATAACATCTTAACAAGAAGATTCAGAGCAAAAACACCGAGCCACGCTTCAAGAATATTATATTATACACTTTTTTCTCCTAAGCATTTTTATTTTTTGTTCTTTTTCTTTTCTTCTCCTCCCCTTCTTCCTCCTCCATTCTGAACTATTACTATTCTTTGTGTTAAATTTTAGAAATAATTGTGCAGAGCCTGTTTGCAGAAGGGCTGTATTATTTACAACATTTAGCCAACACATTTGACTTTTTGTCAACCTCTGTTGGCCACTTTTGTTGTCCTGGGTAGCTTCATAGGAAATCATGGCCTCAGAATTCAGTCACCACTACCCTTACATTTACAGATGGTACCCTCCAACAAGCTCCATGGCGAAAGTAGCCTTTAGCAAGATGAAAAACATTCTGACCAATAAAAAGATGTCAATTGAAATGAGAAAATGTGTGTTGAGGGGGTACATAGAGCCTGTTCTTTTGTATGGATGTGCAGTCAAGCTGAAAAACATTTGATGGCTACAGAAATGTGGTTTCTGAGGAAAATGCAAAGAGTACCATGGACAGATAGAAAAACCAATGACCAAGTACTACAGGAGACAAATGAAAATCGTAGACTGATTAGAGAAATTAGATGAAGACAGTCAAAATTTTTTGGACATGTTATGAGAAGAAATGGATTGGAGAACTTATTGACAACTGGCAAGATCGAGGGGAACAGACCAAGAGGAAGACCAGAGGAAAATATCTGGATGGCTTGGCCACATGGCATGGACGAGACAGGAACACTGAGCTGATCCACGACTCTGGTGATCGAGTGAAATGGCGAGTCATGACCGCCCACGCTTTCCGGCATGGCACTTGATTGAGAGTAAGATTGTTAGCATTTTCCGCCATCCGTGGAGATTTCCATCAATGTACAGCTTATTAAAGGAATTGTCATGTCCTGCACATGCCGTATATTGAAGAGTGGAGATACCTGATAGCCAGTATCTGCTCTAGACTAGGCATCAGAAGCATTTAGCTAATGTTGTATATCTACCTTGAACATCGTCTGATATCATTTCTGTTTTTCCTGAAACTTTTAGTTTTCTGGAAAACCAGCCCAACATGATATGTAGAGCAGTGTGTGAAACAAGGGAATTCACATGATGGATTTGCGATGGGCATTTAGATTTATACAGACATGAGTAAAGACGGGATATTGGCAAAGAACATCGAAGGCTGAGATGTGTGGAGAGACACAACACATAGGCCAGTTTGCAGGGCACATAATGATAATGATGTTTTTAACCAGAGACTGTGGCAGCATAACATAGATGTCACTGGGTGTCGAATTAGAGAATGCCTGCTCACGTCCTGTGGGAATATGTTCTATAATATGTCTTTTCTATGCTACAGGGACAGCCTGTTCAGAACTTTGGAGGTTCAATGGGTCCTGGACCTGGGAACGACATGGGCCGCATTGGTCCAGGCAATGGTCCCTTTTCCCCTCCAGGCCGTGGAGGAATGGGCGGAAGGTTCGATCAAAACTTCCAGGATCATACGACGTTTGTAGTTCCTGCGGATAAGTGTGGTCTTGTAATAGGCAAAGGTGAGTATGGGCTCTCATTATGTATGAGGAGTTTGTTGTTGTCTTGTCACTAATTTGTTGTTATTGTTGTGGTGTTAGTGACATGATGCTCAGTCCTGTTCATGACATGATGCTTCATTTATCCTGGTTTGTTTCCAAAGTGGACACTTCCAGATTCATGGCAGACATGATTGCCTGGAGATTAAAATAATTTTTCTTTTTGTGTTCGCTCGCTTTGAATTCAAGCGTAGTCCATACACTTGCTACTACTTCTAGTGCACTAGACTGTTTTGTGTGTGTGGATTGGCTTTCCCTACTACCAGTGTCCCTCGCCATCTCTCGACTTCTGAGATACTTGTAATTTATGTCCTACCTGGAGATTATCATATTAATTTGCCACAAGTCAGAGATCGATCTTTAGGTGGTAAATTATATTTGGTACATCTTTATATGGTACATCTTTATGATGATAGGGCGATGCAGGATATCATTAGAAACAAACGGTTGTTGTAAAAATTTCTGTGCTGCTAGTAAACCTGATATCTTAACCAGAAGATTCTGAGCAAGCAGTCCTGAGCCACACTTCAAGAATGTTATACACACACCTTTACTCATGTGCATTACATTTCCACGAATTCCACTTAAGGGTTCACCTTATGGCGAGGGACACTGGTAATAGGGAAAGCTAATCCACACCAAAAAAAAAATACTTGCAACATCTTGAAGTGGAACATTATATTTGCTACATCTTATTGTGGTACATTATATCTGCTACATCTTTAGGTGATACATTGTATTTGCTATATTTTTGGGTGTTTCATTATATTTCCTGCGACTTAGAAATAGGTCTTTTGGTGGTGTGTTATATTTGCTACAAGAGATTGATCTGTATGCGTTACTTTTAGTGAATTGGCAAACACAGTAGAACATTTGCGGTTCCGTCTGCCATGTTTGTTTTCTTCAAGCCAGTTATCTTTAC
Source organism: Cepaea nemoralis (assembly GCA_014155875.1). Lineage (NCBI taxonomy): Eukaryota > Metazoa > Mollusca > Gastropoda > Stylommatophora > Helicidae > Cepaea > Cepaea nemoralis. The sequence continues at coordinate 334,029 of JACEFZ010016011.1, forward strand.
ATGATGATGAGGCATTAATCTGAAAATTTAATGACAGCTGGCAAGATTGAGGGGAAAATAACACAGGGGATGGCAGAGATGTAAATATCTGGATGACCTAGCCACATGGCATATTCAAGACAAGAACACAGAGCTGACCCAAAGGCTTGTGATTGTGAAAGATGACAACCATGACTCCCCGCACTTATTGGCAGATGATGATGATGATGAAACAAGATATGAAATTGATTTAGTTAGACTGTTCATGAGATGTGGTGATGTGGTGTTTTCAGGTGGCGAGACTATCCGAGAGATTAACCGGCAGTCTGGAGCCCACGTGGAGCTGGATCGCAACCCACCCCCAAATATAAATGAGAAGCTGTTCAACATCCGAGGCAACCCGGCTCAAATCCAGCATGCCATTCAGCTGATCCAGGAGAAGACAGGCCAGCAAGGAGGACACACTGATTCCATGCGTATGGTGAGACATGTTTTTTTGGTGATTGTACGTGGGTAGGTTAGAAAGTTATGCACAATTATTATCTCTTTAACCGTTAATAACATACAAATGAAATTTAGTTACAATGTTCATGCACATGTGCAGCAAACATTTCTACTTCTCAACATAATCCCCATCAACAGCTTTACGCCATCTTATAACCAGCATGTATCACAGATCTGTGCCACATGTTTGTCCCACAGCTAGCATTCTTAAAGGGACCGAAAAGATGGAAATCAGATGGTGCCTGGTCTGGATTGTAAGGTGGATGGGGCAGTACATTCTACCACATTTTTGGTATACACCTTCAAGAGATTATAAACTTAAATTGGTGCAAATTTAATGCTTCTGTTTATTATTAGCTGAGATAATAACTTTCTGACCTAGCCTTGTAGCTGTAGGATATCTTCTGTACTACTAGCCTTGGAAATGAGATTAATCATTTAACACTATATGACAGAACTCCATGTAAGTGCTGCAATGATTCAGCCTGATTTCTGAGCAGTTTTAACTTTTTTGTGGTTTTCATTTTCTGAAATATTACTCGATTACTATCAGAAATAAGATTAATTGATTGTATTTGTGAGTATCCTTCATTTGGTTGATAGATTGATGATACTTTTGAAACAGTTTGTAACTTCTTATTCAGTGATGTTCAGGCTGTATACAGATTTCTCTTCCAAACATCCTGGGGCTGTGTTGGGTGGCGCGTGTCTCTTCTCCTCCCCCAGTAATAGAATTCTAATAGTTTTAAAACATACAATTTAGTAAATCGACAAAATTTTGAAGTGGAATGTGTGGAACTGTAATACAAGTAATAAGTAAATCAACAAGGAAGGAAGAGGTCAATCTCAGTAGTGGTATGATGGGCGAAAATAAAAGGGAGATTGCACAGATAGAAGTGTCAGTGTGTGAACACAAGTTAACCATATAAATGAAATGGGTAAAACCGAAGTGAAGCCGGAAATGAAGCAATTAAAACAATACGAAACAGTTGCAGCACATGTTTTAATCATTTACCCAGCCACGGTTTTACCCATTTAATTTACCAGAGTTATACATGTTATACGTGGTACTAGCGTTTCTTATTGGAAAGGATTTCCACCACAGACGATCATTTATCTGGATTTTCTTCCACATTCATAGATGTTAAGTTTTCTAGTAAAATCATATGGCATGAACATATACAGATTGCCGTTTCCGTGGACACTCCTTGAACAGTCAGGCACTGTTATGTACAAATCACAGAGCTCATTTCCTCATTGTGATCAACATCCAGTGATGTGGAAGGTTACCAGGGTTTGTGATATCTGCTGTGCAGGAGGTCCTTCTCTGTTTGAAGCTCTGTATCATGTTTGACATTGTGTATGAACAGTTGTCCTCATAGGCCTGTTGCAGCATTTGAAAAGTTTCAAAATAATTTTAATACAATTTTCAATCAATCAATCATGTGCCATGCCAGAAAGCGTGGGCGGTCATAACTCACCATTTCACTTGATCACCAGAGTCGTGGATCAGCTCAGTGTTCCTGTCTCGTCCATGCCATGTGGCCAAGCCATCCAGATATTTTCCTCTCGGTCTTCCTCTTGGTCTGTTCCCTCGATCTTGCCAGTTGTCACTAAGTTCTCCAGTCCATTTCTTCTCATAACCGGTCCAAAAATTTTGACTGTTTACGTCTAATTTCTCTAATCAATCTATGATTTTCATTTGTCTCCTGTAGTACTTGGTCGTTGGTTTTTCTATCTGTTCATGGTATTCTTTGCATTTTCCTCAGAAACCACATTTCTGCAGCCATCAGATGTTTTTCAGCTTGACTGCACATTGTCCAAGTTTCACATCCATACAAAAGAACAGGCTCTATGTATCCCCTCAACACTCTTTTCTCGTTTCAATTGACATCTTTTTATTGGTCAGAATATTTTTCATCTTGCTAAAGGCTACCTTCGCCATGGCGATTCTTGTTCTAATCTCTTCAAGGCATCTCCCATCAGATGTTATGACTGTTCCGAGATAATTGTACCGATTCACTTGTTGAAGAATATCCCCATTTACTTGTATATTACATTGTGGTACTTCGTTCTTGCTAGTGACGACCGTAACCTGTGTCTTCTTACAATTTAATTCCAACCCCAGCTGCTCACTGTGGACAACAACCGAGTCTACTAATTGTTGCAGATCCTGTGCATTGTCTGCAGTCAATACTGTATCATCTGCATATCTAATGTTATTTATGTTTCGTCCTCCAATACTGATTCCAATTATGTCTTCTACATTTCTGAAAATATTTTCACTGTATAGGGAAAAAAGATCTAGAGACATTACACATCCCTGCCTAACACCTCTTAATTGGCTGATACTGTCCCACTTCATTATCAATCCTTATGGCAGCTTGTTGTTTCCAATATATGTTTTTTATAAGTCTAATGTCTTTCCCATCAATTTGTAGATCTGCAAGCATATCCACCATGTTGACATGTCTAACTCTATCAAAAGCCTTTGTATAGTCAATAAAGCAAAGATATATATCCTTGTTTTCTTCTATAGCACATTCAATAATTGTTCGCAGCATATACACAGCATTTATTGTACCCTTTCCTTCTACAAACCCACATTGTTCTTCCCCTATTTCAGGTTGTATTTTCTTCCTCACTCTTTGCATGATAATTCATAACAAGATCTTTGCTAATTGTTCTATGTTGATCACATTCCAAGGTTCCTGATTTTTTTGGGATTGTAATAAATACAGAATTACATAATTCAGAAGGTATATCTCCAGTATCATATAATGTGTTCAGCAGTCTGGTGACTTGCTCTAGTCCAAATTCTTCTAAAGCTTTAATAATTTCTGTTGTGATGTTATCTGCACCGGGGGCCTTGCCAGCTTTCAAATGCTTAAGAACATTTTGAACCCCCATCTTTAAAATTGGTGGTCCTTCATTATTAAATCTAATAATATACTGTTCCTCTCTGTTATCGTTATACACGTTTTTCACATAATCTGTCCATACATGTATAATCTGATCTTTTTCTATTATGATTTTGCCATCTTTAGTTTTTAGACAGCCTGTACTTGTTCTTTTATTAGTAAGTTCCTGAATTCTTTTGTGCACTAATTTGGTATTTTGACTGTTGTGTTGTTTTTCAATTTCTAAGCACTTTTCCTCAAGCCATGATTCTTTTGCCTTCCTACATAATATTCTGACTTGTCTGTGAATTTCTTCATATTTGGCAGGATTATTTTTGTTGAGTCTTCTTGTTTCCGTTAGGTGTAAAATTTCTTTAGTCATCCATTTCTTACAACCCACCTTCTTTAATTTTGGAATAGTTGTGTCTGCAGCCAAACTGATTGAATTCTTTAACATTTCCCATTCGATCATTCACATCCTGGAATAATATTTCTAGATAAGACAATATATCAAATCTGTTCTGTACTTCTATGTTAAATTTGTTTTGTATTTCCTTGTCATTACTCAATGTACAAAAATCATATTTAGTGTTTCCTGTTATACACTTGACTTTCTTCAGCTTTATCCTCAATGTTCCTGTGAGTAGTCTGTGGTCACTATAACAATCAGCACTGGGAACTGTTTTTGCTACTGTTAGTTTCTAGGTTGTTGCTTAAACCAGTTGTTTCCTACAATCATTTCCTTTTCTTTAGCCTACTCTACGAGTCTGTTTTTTTTTCCTCTTTCCAATTTCCATTTTCTTCCCTTTTTTCCTTAACCCCATTTTTTTTGTTTTTTTTTCCTTTAAAACCCCCGTTTTTTTTTATCTATTTCAAAAAAACCTTTTTTAAAAATTTCCTTAAAAATTTTGGCCCAAATTTTAAAGTTTTGGGCCGATGGACCCCCTGGTGGTCCAGGGCGACTTGGTGGACCTGGTGGACCCGGCCCGCAGGGACCAGGCTATGACCAGTTTGGTGGCAGTTTGGACAACAAAGTGAGTTCTCTTAGTTTATTTCTGTCCATGAGCAGTGTGCACATTTGCACATTTCTTTATCAACACTGATATAGATTACCTGGTAGATGTCAACACTGAGTGGTGTTTTATTGATATAGATTACCTAGCTTAGTTTTTAGTTTAGTCGACGGATCAACATCACGGAACACGGGTGTAACCCATAAGTGTTCTGTTCTAATACTAACTCAAGCCTGAGTCTGGAGATTATCTCAGCTCAGTGCACGAACTCCGTAGCACCAGCGAGGATTCTGAAATACTTTGGATAGATTTTTAACTCAAAATTTTGCCCGGGGCAGCGCCGTTAGGCTACTCTTTTTTTGATTTCCAACTGCCAAGGGATTTTTTAGGTGTGCAACTTGGGTGTCCAATCTCACTACCCAGAGACCAGGGAACATTTTGTTACTAGAAGTCCTTGTGAAAAAATCCAGGGACCTCCAGCACTCGAGGCAGACAACCATACCTCGAGACCACTCAGTTGCCTTGATATATAGATATAGATTATCTGGTGGAAGTCAGCATTGAGTGGTGTTTCATTGATATAGATTATCTGGTGGAAATCAGCTTTGAGTGGTGTTTCATTGATATAGATTATCTGGTAGATGTCTACATTGAGTGGTGTTTCATTGATATAGATTATGTGGTGGAAGTCAAACATTGTGGTGTTTCATTGATATAGATTATCTGGTAGATGTCAACATTGAGTGGTGTTTCATTGATATAGATTACCTAGTGGAAGTCAGCATTGAGTGGTGTTTCATTGATATAGATTATGTGGTGGAAGTCAGCATTGAGTGGTGTTTCATTGATATAGATTACCTGGTACATGTCAACATTGAGTGGTATTTCATTGATATAGATTACCTGGTACATGTCAACATTGAGTGGTGTTTCATTGATATAGATTACCTGGTACATGTCAACATTGAGTGGTGTTTCATTGATATAGATTATCTGGTACATGTCAACATTGAGTGGTGTTTCATTGATATAGATTACCCGGTGGAAGTCAGCATTGAGTGGTGTTTCATTGATGTAGATTATCTGGTGGAAGTCAGCATTGAGTGGTGTTTCATTGATATAGATTATCTGGTAGATGTCAGCATTGAGTGGTGTTTCATTGATATAGATTATCTGGTGGAAGTCAGCATTGAGTGGTGTTTCATTGATATAGATTACCTGGTACATGTCAACATTGAGTGGTGTTTCATTGATATAGATTATGTGGTGGAAGTCAGCATTGAGTGGTGTTTCATTGATATAGATTATGTGGTGGAAGTCAACATTGAGTGGCGTTTCATTGATATAGATTAGTTAGTTAGTTAGTTAGTCGTGGTTCCAACTTCACGGCAACGGGTCGTCCCCATATTGCTCCGTTCCTGTGCCAGTGAATATCACATAAAATGCTCCTCACTGCCCAATGTGAACAATGGAGTAGATAGGAGTATCGGCAAGCCAACAGCCCGCACAGGTACACTGTGCATAATGCCGCCACCAGAATACCAACACAAAAGTCCTCCATGAAAAATACAGTTCATCGTCGATGGAAACGGCAGTCACCAGAAAGACTTCATTGACCTGGGTTTTATCCCATATGGCTTGGTCTCTTTCCGCAGGACGACCCACCGAAAGCGCCGCACAAAGCACAAACTCTGTAGCTCCAGCAGTGACTCCCAGGAGTCTCCTGAAAAATGCACCCATTAGCCGAAAAGGCAAAACAGTCAATCCAGCAAAAGCCGGCCGCCATCATTTCGAACATGCAGTTCACACTACAAACAACCATCGACAGATGTAAAAGCATTCCACGTGAAACTCTCAGCTCACAGTGTCGCGCCACGCACTCACTCAGTAGCAGAGCGACGGAACCATAGCCTCCTTAGTCGCCTCTTACGACATGCATGGTAGGCAACAGTGTTACTATTCTTTGCATCCCCGTATGGGCCCCAGCAACACACGGGCTCCTTGTTCACATTGGGCAGTGAGGAGTGATATAGATTACCCGGTGGAAGTCAACATTGAGTGGTGTTTCATTGATATAGATTATGTGGTGGAAGTCAACATTGAGTGGCGTTTCATTGATATAGATTACCTGTTAGATGTCAACATTGAGTGGCGTTTCATTGATATAGATTACCCGGTGGAAGTCAACATTGAGTGGCTTTTCATTGATATAGATTATGTGGTGGAAGTCAACATTGAGTGGTGTTTCATTGATATAGATTACCTGGTAGATGTCAACATTGAGTGGTGTTTCATTGATATAGATTACCTGGTAGATGTCAACATCAAGTGGTGTTTCATTGATATAGATTATCTGGTGGAAGTCAACATTGAGTGGTGTTTCATTGATATAGATTACCCGGTGGAAGTCAACATTGAGTGGTGTTTCATTGATATAGATTATCTGGTGGAAGTCAACATTGAGTGGTGTTTAATTGATATAGATTACCCGGTGGAAGTCAACATTGAGTGGTGTTTCATTGATATAGATTATCTGGTGGAAGTCAGCATTGAGTGGTGTTTCATTGATATAGATTATCTGGTGGAAGTCAGCTTTGAGTGGTGTTTCATTGATATAGATTACCCGGTGGAAGTCAACATTGAGCGGTGTTTCATTGATATAGATTACCTGGTGGAAGTCAACATTGAGTGGTGTTTCATTGATATAGATTACCCGGTGGAAGTCAACATTGAGTGGTGTTTCATTGATATAGATTATGTGGTGGAAGTCAACATTGAGTGGTGTTTCATTGATATAGATTACCCGGTGGAAGTCAGCATTGAGTGGTGTTTCATTGATATAGATTACCTAGTTTAGTTTTTAGTTTAGTCGACGGATCAAAATCACGGCACACGGGTGTAACCCATAAGTGCTCTGTTCTACTACTAACTCAAGCCTGAGTCCGGAGAATCTCAGCTCAGTGCACGAACTCCGTAGCACCAGCGAGGATTCTGAAATACTTTGGATACATTTTTAACTCAAAATTTTGCCCGGGGCAGCGCCGTTAGGCTACTCTTTTTTTATTTCCAACTGCCAAGGGATTTTTTAGGTGTGCAACTTGGGTGTCCAATCTCACTACCCAAAGACCAGGGAACATTTTTGTTACTAGAAGTCCTTGTGAAAAATCCAGGGACCTCCAGCACTCGAGGCGGACACCATACCCCGAGACCACTCAGTTGCCTTGATATATAGATATAGATTATCTGGTGGAAGTCAGCTTTGGGTGGTGTTTCATTGATATAGATTATCTGGTGGAAGTCAACATTGAGTGGTGTTTCATTGATATAGATTACCCGGTGGAAGTCAACATTGAGTGGTGTTTCATTGATATAGATTACCTGGTAGATGTCAACATTGAGTGGTGTTTCATTGATATAGATTACCTGGTGGAAGTCAGCATTGAGTGGTGTTTCATTGATATAGATTATCTGGTGGAAGTCAGCTTTGAGTGGTGTTTCATTGATATAGATTACCTGGTGGAAGTCAACATTGAGTGGTGTTTCATTGATATAGATTACCTGGTAGATGTCAACAATGAGTGGTGTTTCATTGATATAGATTATCTGGTGGAAGTCAACATTGAGTGGTGTTTCATTGATATAGATTACCCGGTGGAAGTCAACATTGAGTGGTGTTTCATTGATATAGATTACCTGGTAGATGTCAACATTGAGTGGTGTTTCATTGATATAGATTATCTGGTGGAAGTCAGCTTTGAGTGGTGTTTCATTGATATAGATTATCTGGTGGAAGTCAGCTTTGAGTGGTGTTTCATTGATATAGATTACCCGGTGGAAGTCAACATTGAGTGGTGTTTCATTGATATAGATTACCCGGTGGAAGTCAGCATTGAGTGATGTTTCATTGATATAGATTACAGGCGAGGATGGCTCAGACATGTAGTTAGCCAACACGCAACAGGGTCAGTCAGCATCTGCATCCTTTGACTTCTGCTTGGGGATTCTAGTTCTTATGGACCTGATGCGAGTACAGTTGTGCCAATTCTTCAGTGTAGTCTTGATCACGTTGGAGGGTGAATTGGTACTTCTCAATATTTGTGCGGCGAAGGGCTAGCGAACGCAATTTGAAATCTGCATACACCGTTTGAAATCAACTGTAGGTGATTTCAAGGCAGATCGCCTTGTGATGATTTGTAACAATTGTATGAGCGTTGGTCGCTCTGAAAGCAATGGCAAACTACTGAACATAAACTAACCTTGTAAATCACAAGCAGCCCTAAAATACTAGGGTTGATTGTAGCGTCTTGTAAAATGACACACAACTAATTTTAAATAAAAAACAAACTGTAACTGACATTTGCTAATTATTATTTTATTTTAACAGCCAACCTGTGCAGCAGCAGCAGCAGCCGCAACAACAGCAGTATGGTGGAACTCCTCAAACTTGGAATGCTTACGGCAACCAGTACCCTCAGCAACAGAACATAGCTAGTGAGTTGTGTAACCTTTTTTATTTTTAGGGGTTGGTGACAAAAGTTTCAGCAGTAAAAAATATATATTGTTTAGCATTTCACAGATTATGAAGACATGGATATACTGGGCAACTTTCCTGCAGTACAGGGTTGTACAGACTTTAATGTTGCAAAAATTTAAACATTTGCAGAAAGTCAGACAATCAATAAAAACACTTGCAGTAAGCCAACCAGCCAGTAATCACTCTTATAGAGAAACAACCAATCAGTGATAATATTTACACAAAGCCGGCCAATCGGTGACAGCTCTTACTAACAATCCCACAATCAGTGTTAACACTAGATTAAAAATAACAATTAAGAAATAAGCTCTTAAAATTAAGAAATCCCTGACAACTTTTACAGAAAGCTAATCTGTCAGTGATAATATCAGAAAACAATCGTACCAATAAGCAATAAAGTAAGCACACCTTGCCGTCTTTACAGGCGAAAGTATGTGAATATGAACAGAGCTAGAATTCCAAAGCACAATGCCTGGGCATTAATTCAGAGAACATATGCTGCCCGTGCAGCATTATCCATCTTTCGGCCTTGCTTTGTTATCTCCAGAGGAAAGGATAACCAGTAAATAAATTAATTTGATTATTGCTCACTGGACTTTAGGCGGCCTGGTGTACCTTGCCAGTGAGAAGACCTGATTGTTCGGGTCCACATCGATTGACGGATATCAGTTGCAGCGATCGGGAAAATCTTGAGCTACAGCCTACGATGGGCGACGTAATATTTTGGCTGTGTGCCGCGTGGTCTAGTGGTTACACACCCGCTTCACACGCCAGTGATCCGGGGTTTGTTTCTGGAGCCGGTCAAGGATATGCACTACCGACGAGCTCAAACAAGAGCGAAACTCGAGTATAGTGCTTCCACATTGACGTGGATGGGCCTTAGGTTCATACCAGAATACGATCAGCGTTGCCAGTAGTGGGTTGTGCTCAATATTTAAATAACCAGTACGTCTGGAATAAGGTAGGCTGCAGATGCTGGCTGGTCAGCATCAAACCTCCAAGAGCAAGAGGTGGGTAGCGGCCAGGCCCTCACATCCGGGGGATTTGACTTAGAGACGTTCGGCCATAATAAGCTATAAAGCAATTAAAGTAAATGAACCAGTCAGAAAACATGTGGCCTGCCAGTAGCACCTGATAAAAAATTGGCTTGTCAGGGATTAACATTTGAAGAAAACCAGCCAGTGAGTGATAAAACTGAAAGGAAAATATACCAGTGTGTGCTACACTTACCCAATTTATGATAGATGTAGGCAATCAAAACAGTCAATGTTACACTTAACCAGTCAGTGATATTTGTAGGCAATCAAAACAGTCAATGTTACACTTAACCAGTCAATATTAGCTTAACCAGTTAATGATAATACTTGTAGACAGTCAAACCTGTCTTTAACTTAACCAGTCAATGATATTACTTGCAGACATCAAAGCAACCAGTACATTTTTACTCAACCAATTAGTGACTATTTATTAACAATAAAACCACGCAATCTTACACATAACCAGTGTCGTGTCCTCCTTTAAAGTGTCGTCCCTGGAGTGAGGAGAGTCAACACCCACATTATAATATTTCTTTCCTATCAATATCCTGGAGAATCCACCAGCTTCCGTCCAACACACTCCATCAGCCCATGGACACCTTTTCCTATCACTCTCTCACTGTCGTACTATGCCCCCTCTCATACTTCCCCACCGCAACATACTCAACAACTCTTGCTTCTAAAAATTAATAAAGATTAATTTATTAAAAGAAAAGTGTAACGTATATGAGACGTGTATGCGAAGAAAATGTGTGTCGTGTATTCTAATGTAAATGTATAGGTCAGCCTTCAAAGTTCAGGATCAGAGTCCACTCATCATGGCAAGGATTACACGACATCACACGAGTCAGTACAATAGACCTCACCGAAGTCGTATCCTTCTCTCCAGACATGTCCTCCTCCAGGAGCTCTGATGACCATGAGATCTGAATCCCATGTAAATATAATTCATGAAAATTACTATTATTGTTCCTAACACAACTGTTCCTAATAGTTTATAGAAACTCAGGCTTCATAATTCCGGCGCAGTGAAACAAACATGGAACACTGTCCTATGAACAGGACGTTTTGTCTCTTGCTAAATGTTCTATAGTTCTCACTATTACACAGTTATTGTCTATACTCCAATAGAGTCCTTTATTTTTGTTCTAGTCATAAGTGAACTGAATATCCATCACTACTGGTGTGTTAAAACTGGTATGACCTAAAACTTGTTCGGTATTTATCCTGTAGGATACGTATACCATTCAGCTCCACTGAGCAATGTTGATCATCTTCCTCTAACATAGGCTCTTTGATAAAGTTGCTGGCCAATCTTCCTGCGCCAAACTTTATCCGGGATCGGATTTTTCCTTGGTTCCGTGTTCTTCATTCCAACCAGAGGAAACCTGTAAAATAAATCATACAACTGGTGATAGCCTCCCCGTCACTGATCTCTATTAGATGATCGTGGCCATCGGCCTCGCTCAGAAAATACAGTGAACCTGTCAGGGACAGATGAACTGAACACATAGGTTATCATCAGGCCAAGACAAGAAAAAAAAAATCAACAAACAGAATGCGGAACCCCGCCCACCAGGGACACCTACTGGAATATCCCAATTATCCCTCATTACTCAATTCTCAACTAGTAAAGCTTATCAACACTTCACTAATCTATTTTCAACTAACAGAGCCAAGTATCACTTCCCTACTCTAGCTAGTTTTCCACTAACAGTGCTAATCATCACACTTTAGTTTTAACAAGGCTACAGCCTATATTAATTAGAACTAATTATAATAGGTTCTACCTTAGGCAACACCGCAGTTAGATCAAATTACATCCACTCTTGCCATGACAGGCACGTGTAAAATTAAATTAACTCAATTCGCACACGGTAGACATTTTCCAATCAGAACCGCAGTGCCGAGCACGTCCGCCTCAATCAACGGTTTTAGTTCAACTCCCCTCTCCAATCATGGTTTTTGGCAACCTCCTAAAATTGGTCACGTGACGTGGTTGATGTCCTGCAGGTGTTATTTTGGCATATCATCCATTGTCAAGAATCTATCCTCCCTGGCTTAGTCACTGTCAGAGTTGTCATCACTTGTTTTGACATCCCCCACCAAGCTAGCGAGTTACTGTATGATCTCAACAACAGTTTCCACAACAAACTGCCAATCTGCGTGATGTCCGGAAACTCTACATGACAGACAGACTGTTTTCTTCCGAGCTGAGTACTTCCGCTTTCAATCTGACCTGTTTATAAACTATCGAAGTGGTGTATTGAGTCATCATACTCACTTCCCCTACACATCTGCAGCTGTTAACTTTGCCCGACCTGTGATGGCTGACATCCGATTGCAACCAGGATCCGACGGGTTCCATCTGTATTCGAATGTTGACAAACTGTCAAAGCGATGCAGGGTCCCGTCTCACTCACCCACCGAGTGTTCCCATTCTGTTGACCAGATGTAACACGTGCAGCTACATTTTCTGTATTTGTTGAAACAACCTTTTGCCTCGAACAGGCCGCTAATACAGACCGCCTTTTATTCTCATCACTGGTTAAATCACGTTGGACTATTATGCGACAACCAGTCAGGTGAAAATATTTGTAGACAACCAAACCAGGCAGTGATAACATAAATTGAACAAAGAAACAAGAAATCATGTACTATATTATTGTACGTGGATGAGCATGGTTTGCCATGTCTCATACTGCCATAGCCTCCAATCAGGTCTGTTTTCTCTTCCCTGTTATGCCATTTGTTCAAGCCATTTAGATAGTTACCTCTGTATTCCTTTTCCCATCAGTTTGCCAGCTGTCCCAGTTTCAAGTGTGCCTGTTCTCATACTGTTTGCAAAACAGTCTTGACTGTTTATCTAATTTGTATAATCAGTTTGCAGTTTTCATCTCCTTCTTGGACTGCTTTATTTATTGGTCTCACAGTCCACTGTTAGCATTTTCCTCAGACACCACTTTTCTGCTTCCATAAGATGTTGCTTTGTACTTTGCTTATTGTCCAGCTCTCACATGCATGCAACAATAAAGATTCTACATAATAATACATAGTACATACAACTCTTTATTTTTCTCACAGCAATGACATTTTTCTAAATATTTGCTCTGGTATTTCTTGTTGCAATCACCACAAGACATATTTCACCGGATTTGATAGTTTCAAGATAGCTGACAAAATCCAACTGTTTACAATTTTCTCCAATTGCATGTTGCATTGTGACATTTCTTTGGAGATAGTATAGTTTCTACTCTTTTACAGTTAAAGAAAAAAGTCGACTTAAATGTCGACAGGGTCGACTTCATTGCACCAGGTTTTATTCCTATATGGTTTGGTCTTTTTCCGCAGCGCAGAAAGCGTCACACAAAGCATGAACTCCATAGCTCTAGCGACGACCCACAGGAGTCTCCGAAAAATTTCACTCGTGAATCGAATCGAAATCGAACCCACAAACTTCCCGAGTCAAATGGCTTGACCACTTCACCACGGAGACTCCCCTTACAGTTAAAGAAGATTAAACCTAATGATCAAATACAACATTCATGTTGAGTACTAATTTTCTGGGCATGCCATGTCATAATTGCTTTGTATAACTTGTAAATTTATTGTAACAGTACACACTTTGCAGTGTTTTGTGGGTGTCTGCAATGAAAGCTTTTTCTTCTGCAGACAAACAACCAAACGAAGCTGCCAATGCAGCAGCTTGGGCTGCATACTATTATGCCACGTACGGCCAGGGCCAGCCAGCGCAGCAACACGCAGCGCCACAACAACCAGCGGCACCACAGCAGCAGCAGCAGCAGCAGCAACCTGCCCAGAGCACCTACCCCCAACCCAGTAAGTTTATTGTTTCACTGTCGAGATGTGCATACTTAGGAGTAAGTTGATAATTGGATAGCTGAATGTAGGCAGTAAGTTAATTGAATAGCTTAATGTAGGCAGTAAGTTATAATTGAATATCTGAATGTTGATAGTAAGTTGATACTTTAATAGCTGAATATAGAATGAAAGTTGATAATTTACCAGTTAAATGTAGGCAGTTTTAGTTAATTTACCAGTTGAATATAGATAGTAAGTTTATTTACCAGTCAAATATAGTCAGTAAGTTTATTTAATAGGTGAATATAGACAGCAAGTTCATAATTTAATAGCTAAATGTAGATAGCTAGTCGTGAAAGTTTGGAGAGAACAATAATGGAGGGGTATATGCCTGGGAAGAGAGGAAGAGGAAGACCAAAGAGAAGATGGGTGCAGGGTGTGGCGGATGATCTCCAGATTGATGTATCGGACGCGGCACATCTTGCTTGGGATCGAGACTTTTTCTGGAGGAGGGTTATTGTAGCGAGGATCTGCAAAGGACATGCTACTGAATGAATGAATACGATAGCTAGTTGATAATTAAATAGCTGATTGTAGGCAGTAAGTTAACTGAATAGCAGATTGTAGGCAGTAAGTTAATTGATTAGATGAATGCATGCTGTAAGTTGATAATTTAATTGCTGAATGTAGGCAGTAAGCTGTTGAGTGTTAATGAATTGGTATTTTAACTATTGAGTGTAGGCAGTAAGCTGATAATTTACCTATTGAGTGTGGGTAGTAAGCTGATAATTTACTTGAGTGTAGGCAGTGAGCTGATGATAATGTTGAATGTTAGCAAGCAGATAAATATTGAAATTGAACATGCTTTTATGTACATGCATCCATGTAGAACTGTGTTATATAAGTGTATTCTGACATTTAAGGTAATTCTGATGTGTATGAATCTGTAGCCATCAACCCGCAGACCGGTCAACCCGACTACAGCCAGGCTTGGATTGAGTATTACAGGTCCCAGGGCATGTTCCACGAGGCCAATATGGTCATGCAACAGGTGCAGTCGCAGGCTGCTGTCCAGGCAGCCATCCAGCCAGGTCAACCATGAGCTGGTCATGCCTGGATGTGGATGCACTTCATGTCTTTGTAAGTGGTCAGCACTTGATGTCTCAACAAAAGCAGTTTCTGTTCATGTAATCTTTGTTGTGGGTTATGCCTTTGTAGCACTCCTGAAGTCACATTTTGCAGCTCAGTGGAGCACAGTACGACAGCTGTCATCCTAATGGGAGTGACGTTAGTCTGTAACTATCCTGTAGGTCACCTTTATGGGTGGGATATTATTCTACTGTCAGTTGTCTGTCCATGCTTTCACAAATTTTCATTTGATAGGATATTCACCTTATTATGCAGACTCTCAAATATCATTCTCTCTGTGGTTCTTTTTCCTTCTGCTCCTCATTGTGCCTGGTCTGGAGCAGACTCAGTCATGAGTCCCTAATCTTCTGTCATCTGATATTTTAATGAAGCTAGTGTTAGTTGTATTTGTTGTCGAGCTGTTCAAGCTTTTCACTAGCATCTTTCTGTCGTCCATAGCCTCTCTTGCTTGGTATTTTGTCCTACATAAAGATAACTTCTCTATTCCGCCTGGTCTGTTGATAAGCCCTCATAAATTTCATTTCTTTTTATGTCTTTGGCTTTATCTCAACATTTTTAGTTGTCATGATATGAGATATGATCTGTGTGATTTGATGTGTGTTGTATTGTGGCAAGCAACCTGTTGTTGATTGTCTGCAGGTTGACGGTGAGGAGAGTAGCATGCAGTGTGAGACCTGGCTATACTACTAACGGATTAACCTAGTTGACGAGATCGTCTCAGCTAGCTCAAGGCCATGCTTGATTTACCAACACTTGCTTGTAGGAAGGCTGATGATTCATGCCTGAAGGCATTTTTATTAACCTTTCACGTCTTGTAATGACCCTAAAAGCTTTGTCTTTGTTTTGTTTTTCACAATGGGTGAAAAGTATTGTGCATGGCAGAAACAGCTATGTTTATTGCCACGTTTGTAAGATTTCATTTTATTCCTCTTTGATGTGGGTATTTGTATGTTTTTTTTAAAAAACATTTCCTCTCGGAAAATTTATGTTGTGTTTTACTGGTGTTTGCAGTATGTGACCACTGAACAGTTTTATATATTAGCTGTGGGAAGCAGTACACATCTTGTACATAAGCAGTAACTGTGTGTGGGTTTGAATCCAATTTTTATGTCATGTGTCGTCAATATTGTTAACTCATGGGGACATCACTCTGTGTGTGATGGGAGAGTGACCTCCCACGTTATGACAAGAACATGTTTCGTATTGTCTCCAATTTGCTATCTTTGGTAATGGTAATGTCAGTTGTCTTTTCATTCTCAACCAACATGGAAGTAATCATAATACAAATTATTATATTATTATTGTTATTATTTTTAAATGAAAAATATCTAAAGTAATCGAATGACTTGCCAAGTTGCACATGAATATGACAATACGGGTGATAACTTATGAACTAATTGCAGATATTTCATGACATAAAATGTATGTTAACAGCCGTTTTACATTTTCATGATGTATAACATTATTTCAAATTTGGAAATTGATATAAACAATAATGACCTAGTTTGCTTGTTTTTTTTATGCATGAATTCTATGGCCCTAATGATCAGAGTTGGTGGCAAATTGGCATCTTCATGGTTTCATTGTGTGCCAGGTATTGAGACCTATTATCACATTATTGTGGGCAATCTGGCATGTAATGCTTGTTGTAATTGTAACCGTTTATTGAGATCTGAATTTGATCGGCAGCAGGTGGTGTTCTTGTATTTTGGAGATAAATAATATCAGTATGTCATTTCAAGGCCAAATGAATGTCATAAATTACCAAATTTTCCTATTGTCATTATATTGTAAACGTGTGTTTTTATTTTGCCAGATTTTTACTTAAATAACTCAACATTTTGGAGCTAATGTTTCTTTTTCTGTTTAATATTGAATAGTCTTTCTACGGATTCCAACTTCTATTTCACAACTTTGGTTCAGGAAACACATGTCTGTTATGAAAACATGTTTACATATATTCTTATGTGTAATGTTTCATTGATGGATTTGAACACATCTCCTGCTTATGTCATGGCATCAGCTCATACGTGTCAGTATCGGTGTTGTCGCCACTAGTGGGATACACTCAGCTTACTGCCGGCTCACATTAAGCACTATTGTTTGACCACTTGAATATGCTGTCTTGTCCATGGCCCTCACCTGTTTGTTTCCCCTCTGATGTGCTTTGTTGTTTCTGGTCCCAGTCCATGAGTACACGTCTTTGTTGTTGTCCGGATAGCGACTGGTGCAGTTTGTGTCTATTGTATTATGCATGCTTGTGTGCGAGATATTATACCCCCTTTCCTCCCCCTCAAATGTTTCCTGGTTGCTGAATTGTGGCTGTGTGTGTTTATGTGAGTGAGCGTGAATGATCATAAATGAATGACTAAAATAATGAGCAATTAGGCATAAAATAACGGTGACTTGATGACATGTGTTTAAGTATATATTTTGCATTCAAGTAATTTATAGAACATAGTACTTGTTCCTTCTTCTGTTATTTTAAATCCTTCGAAGCAGCTTCACTAGATGATAATGATGATAATTTATAGAGATTGTTGATGGACATTGTTTTCTGATTAAAATGCTTGTCTTTGTTTTCAATAATGTCAGAGAGTTCACAGAAATGATATTTGATAATCAATGTTTGAATATGTCTATGTTTTTATATGTACATATAAAAACACCAGTCTTTCTTCTAGTTGTGGAATTTATCGATGCTGTTTATGAATATTTTCCCTACAGCCCATACCGTTCACTTTTCATTTTCCATAGATTTTATTTCTTCAAACATTGAATTGCAAACTCTAAGAAATGATCCAGCAGTATTACGACATCATTGTTTCTGCTATCTGATGAACTTGTTGGCGACTATGCTGATCTGATATTTTAACTATGATCTTGTCTGTTCATTTATATTTAATTTTTTTAAACATTAAAAATGAAAACAAGTTGTTTAGAATGAACATATCGTGATGTCATTGTTGGCCGTCTCCCACTGGGGTCTTATGTCAATGTATACAATGCCACACACTATGAAAGTTGAGGTGCTATGTTTGTTTCACATAACCATGATGATGCTCCATTTTTATTTTCAAATCCTCCTGTTTAAGTTATTGTTTTTATTGAGTCCTAGTAATGTATTTTTTAAAAGCAATTTTATTTAGTCTAAATATGCAGTAGAATTCATAAATGAGAACATTGTGTTATTGCAGTTTCTTTCTTCTGTATTGTCTAATGTTCTGTGCTATTCCATGTTGTTAATATACCATCACAAAATGTTATGTGTGTCACTGACACATAGTCTTACGCTGGATGTATTTATTCCGAATATTTTCAACTAATTTGTTTGCCTGATTGAAAACATGCATTTATGCCTCCTGAAATGATTTGACTAGCATCTCTTGCCATTGATATTCTCTTGAGTAACTAGTTTGGTTTTGTATTATTGCATGCGTTCAAGTTTTGCAGAAATATGTGCCAGCTGGCGTATGTTGTCATACTTCTTGTGTAGAAATGTAGCCTCCAAAACATCGTGCGTGGACAAGTTAGACTGGTCACACATGTCTGTGTAGAACAAACACAGATTGGAGACTACAAGATGACCCATGTTCTTGCGTCACATGTTCTGTTCTGGTAGAGAACGTCCCTCATCCTGTGTGTGTGCAGTGCGAATATAGTTTGGCCTCTATTCATGTCAGCATTAGTACATTGGTTTTGTTTTGTGCCATTTGTAAAGTGAGGACACATTGATGTCATGTGACTTAAACCATTCCTTGTGGTTTTGATAACCCTTGATGCTGTCTCGTTATTTGACCCCCTTGTGGTTTTAACATATGCTTATAATCCATGCTTTTAAACACAATGGAGAAACAGATATTTGAAACAAGTCTCAAAAATGTATACAATAAAAGGGCAATGAGAACATTAGTTGTGTGACGCTGACTGTTGTTAATGTTGTATGTGTGTTATTGATGATGGTCTGCGGGTGTTCACCTGGCTGTGATGGTGTCTGTTGTTTGCTAACATGAATGTGTTAGTGTGGCTCTGCCACGCAAGTGGTTGATGTTGTTGTGCTCAACTCTCCACTTTGTAGACGTCTCTGTGTGTGTCTCACTACATCGTCAATGCCCCCCATCCAGACTTCATGACACATGTCACTTGCCATCATGTTTGTTCTATTGTCTTCAGTACTCACTTGCTCAGATGTCTGTTTGATTCCTCAGAATTGCCTTGATGATTTTTAATACTCAGTTTCATTATTTTTCTCTTGGTTTTATTTTGCTTAGTTTTATGTTTGTGCTGGTTTCATTTTCAACTTTTTTGTCCAAACATGTTTTTGATAACTTTCTGTTTGTTATTTGACAATTCCCATAGTCATATGATATTCTTTAATGTTCATGTTTACCCATGTGAAGTTTAATTGACAATTGGGATCCGGCGGACGAGCATTATTTTCTTTCTCATTGTCATCCTCTTTGCACAACTTGTGCGTATATTTTTATGTTGTATTATAGATTGTTTAATGTACTGTTACAACTTTATGTGTGTGTGCAAATTACCAACTTTGACACCATTGAGTACTGCAGGTTGTGCGGTGTAGTCTTGTTGGTAGAACCTGTGCGTTGTTCCATGTTCTCATAGACCTGTATGTTCCTGTTTTTTCTATTGACATTTTATGAGGTCTGTTGCCCCCAACCCACGTTTTATTTGATCTTGTTGATTTCTTTGCCCAAACTTTGTGACACAGTCAAGGAGCATCATTAATGAACACAGACATTGTTACAGAAACAGCAACTTTCTTTGAGTGGAAATCCTCACTTATAGTGTTAGAGTGGCAGAGGTTTAGAAATCAGGTTTACGTTTGTGGGGTGAGTGCGGACAGCTCATGTTTGTGCCAGTGCTTGTGCTGTGGCAGTGTGTATGTCAAGGTGGTAGGTCAATGAACACACAGAGATAGCCACCTTGTGTGAAGATTTGATGTTAGTTCAGAGAACACACAGCCTAGGATAGCAGTCTGTATGAGGTATAGATGTTAGTTCAGTGAACACACAGCCTAGGATAGACGTGTGAAGAACTGATGTTCATTCAGTGAACACACAGCCTAGGATAGACATGTGTGAAGAATAGATGTTAGTTCAGTGAGCACACAGCCTATGATAGACATGTGTGAAGAATAGATATTAGATCAGTGAACACATCTCTGATAGCCAACATGTGTGATATATAAATGTTAGTTCAGTGAACACATTCTAAGATAATCAACATGTGTGATATATAAATGTTCAGTGAACACATTCTAAGATAGCCAACATGTGTGATATATAAATGTTAGTTCAGTGAACACACAGCCTAGGATAGACATGTGTGATATATAAATGTTAGTTCAGTGAACACACAGCCTAGGATAGACATGTGTGATATATAAATGTTAGTTCAGTGAACACACAGCCTAGGATAGACATGTGTGATATATAAATGTTAGTTCAGTGAACACATTCTAAGATAGCCAACATGTGTGATATATAAATGTTAGTTCAGTGAACACACAGCCTAGGATAGACATGTGTGATATATAAATGTTAGTTCAGTGAACACACAGCCTAAGATAGACATGTGTGATATATAAATGTTAGTTCAGTGAACACACAGCCTAAGATAGACATGTGTGATATATAAATGTTAGTTCAGTGAACACACAGCCTAAGATAGACATGTGTGATATATAAATGTTAGTTCAGTGAACACATTCTAAGATAGCCAACATGTGTGAAATATTTGTTAGTTCAGTGAACACACAGCCTAAGATAGACATGTGTGATATATAAATGTTAGTTCAGTGAACACATTCTAAGATAGCCTGCATGTGTGAAATATAAATGTTAGTGAACACATCTGTGATAGCTAACGTGAAATATAAATGTTATTTTAATGAACACATTCTAAAATAGCCAACATGTGTGAAATATAAAAGTTAGTTCAGTGAACACATTGTGTGGTAGCCGACATGTGTGAAATATAAATGTTAGTTCAGTAAACCCACAAACTATGGTAGCCACCCTGTGTGAAGTATAGATTTTGTGACCACACAACCCGTGATCGATAGTTGCAGTTTAGTTGGTTGAGTTCAAACACAACTTGTAAGAAGTATAGATATTAGTTGAGTGAATTTGCATCCTGCGATCAGTCGTCAGCCTGTAAGCATGTTTGCTGTTGATGTGTGAGCTATCAAATGACAGTGTGTGGAAGCCCTCCTCTCCTTGTTGTGTGTGTTAATTGTTACTGTCTTGTGTACATAGTTGTTGGTGCTGCTACCACCACAGTTAGCCTCACAATATTGTTTTGTGCTTCAATTATTATCATCACTTGTATGAATATGGTCATATAATATCACTATTGTACTCCAGTTTTTAAATTAGATTACTCCATATTTGTTACCAAGACTAATCTTAGTTTGTGTTTTCCTCGTTCATTGCAAGAAGCATTACCTTTGGCTTTGTTATAATTATTACTGTTGTTTTGAGGGGACTGGCTCTGGTACACCCATATGGTAGGTGGTCTTTTTCATGTGTACATATAAATATGTTATTATATGGTACCGGATTGTGTGTACGTATGTGTTCTGTTGATATATAGTTTTAACACATGTATTACTGTAGCAAAGAGTATTTAATTCTAGTTTGTTGAGCTTTTCAGCCCTGTTGCTTCATTGATGATCATTGTTTAGTTTTAAATAGTGACATGGTTATTTCCAATATTTGAACTTGTATTCTCACCTGGACTTAGTAATCATGTGTGTATTGGTTATAATTAATTCTGATCATTTTCCTTCTCTTTGGATTATTTTTAATAAGCATTGTTACCAATTCTTTAGTTTTTATGTATATTCAAAGGTAAATTTCTATGTAAACTACATCTGTTTTTGGGGAGTTGTTATTTGTGTGTGTCAAATGTCGTCATCAAGCAGCGGGTCTCAGCCTGAGGCATTTCTCTAACAGAAAGGTCTTGTTGGCCGCTGGAGCCAGTCATGAGGTCAGGTTGTAATGGCAGCAACTGCTTCATCCAGGGTCTGATCCTTTATGTTGTCTCACCAGCAGCCACAGGAGGGCAGCAGGTCTGATTGTGTGACTTGTCAGCCATGACAGCTGGAGTCTGAATCCTGTGACTTGCCATGACAGCTGGAGTCTGAATCCTGTGACTTGCCATGACAGCTGGAGTCTTAATCCTCTGACATGTCATGACACTTGGAGTCTTAATCTTGTGACTTGCCATGACAGCTGGAGTCTTAATCCTCTGACATGTCATGGCACTTGTAGTCTTAATCCTGTGACTTGCCATGACAGCTGGAGTTTTTAATCCTGTGACTTGCCATGACAGCTGGAGTCTTAATCATGTGACTTGCCATGACAGCTGTAGTCTTAATCCTGTGACTTGCCTTGACAGCTGGAGTCTTAATCCTGTGACTTGCCATGGCATCTGGAGTCTTAATCCTGTGACTTGCCATGGCATCTGGAGTCTTAATCTTGTGTTGCCATGGCAGTTGGAGTCTTAATGCTGTGACTTACTACAGCTGGAGCATCAAGAAAAGTAGGAATTGGAGCCCAGGATCTTCAGATTGAGAATAGGCCAGAGTGGACACAACTTGACTGACTGGGCCTCAGAGATTCATCACCTGCAGCAACGGAGCACCAGCGCTCTCTAGAGAAGATCCTAGAAGACAGAATGGAGATCTGCAGGTGAAATCCTACAAGACAAATTGTGAAGACCTTAAACAAAAACAGAATTCTGACAACCGATGAAAGAAATATATCATCTACTGCCTATAGTACCTAGTGGTGTAGGACAGGGAGGTCTTGAGTCTAAGATATTAGTGACTAGTTGTGTGTGGGAGGGGGGTGGATGTTATGCACTGGACATACCATTGGATGATGAGTGAAAGCCTCAGACGCACTTGCCTCTTTCATGACCTATGCCGGAATAGAGACAGCAAATGTTGATCTTTAAATAAGGCGAAAATCTCTGTCACTGATTCATCATTCTTTCTTTCTTAAAAAGAATACAAATTCAAGAATCAAGAGTGGCTTTCTGGACATTCCCACACTTGTACTGTCACCGCCTTCACTAGCCAAGGAAGAGCTCCCACTTTGATGGTAACTGTGACAGCATGATTACACTTCTGCCCGCATTTTCCCTTCAGGTTATTGTCCAAACCTGCCCCCTTCACCCAGCATCACCATTCTTTCTTGATTGAAGATATGCGTTTGTAGGGCTTCATTTTTTTTTTTTTATGGAATGTTCGCTGACTTTGAACTAAGCATGTGACTACGCCTAGTACACTGGACTGATTTCCCCCAGAAGTGCTCCAGTCTCCTCCCATTGATCAGGCAAGGAGAATCTCTTCACAGTGCTCATCTCACAGTACAGACGAGGATTCGGGTGTGTGGATATGCCAGAATCACACATGCTTTAAATATTCCTTTTGTGGTAGGCTTTTTAGAGTACAAATTTAGCCTGTGGCAGCAGCCTATTCGGCCGGCAATTTTGAGCTCTCTAGTGCCGGAGGATATTTTAGCCTGCACATGGCTTCTCTAAGGTTTTAACCCTTGTTTGAGAAGGCTTGGTGTCTGGTCATCAGTTATCAGTTGGGGTATCTTCATTGCACTCCGGACAGGTCCATAGGTGCTCAGATCCTCTCCCCAGCATATGCATCAGCGTCCGGTGGCTAATAATAGTGCCAGTTCTGTGTTGGTTGACGAGGCACCTCGTTTTCCCGATGTACCTCTCGCGTCTGGCCTGTGCCAATTCTTACTCCCAGGTCTTTCATCCTGGACAGTGATGTGGATTCACTCACG
Organism: Cepaea nemoralis; assembly: GCA_014155875.1. Taxonomy (NCBI): domain Eukaryota; kingdom Metazoa; phylum Mollusca; class Gastropoda; order Stylommatophora; family Helicidae; genus Cepaea; species Cepaea nemoralis. The sequence continues at coordinate 357,801 of JACEFZ010016011.1, forward strand.
TCAAAGTCCTCTGTTCTCGCCATATCTTTAAGGGCGTTAATAACATCGGCACGATCCATAGGCTGGCCGTCTAGAGGGGGTGCAGAGCCAGCCAGTTTATCAGCTCGTTCATTTCCCTCGACCCCGCATGTCCAGGGACGAAGATGAAGGTGACTTTACGGACAACAGACTTCCGCAGCGACTCAGTCCACTGTCTACATACAGATCCAGCTTCAACCTTCTGAATCATGCTCATTGAATCACTTAGTACACACACGTTGGTATAATGCTGAGATTCCAGCCATATGAAAGCTTGTGTAACTGCCATCACCTCCATCATCATGCTGCTCGAGGTCATAGAGTGGGCTGGATTCTTGAATGGTTCGGCCCGCTGAATGGGCTGTAAATGCCCACGCACTTCTCTGCTGCTTTGCAACAGATCCATCTGTATAGATGAGCACTTCAGGGCTTTTGGTGTCTGGTGCACTACCCTTGGGTTGACATATACAGGGTGTTTGTAGTCTCACTACACTTTGTATGTAGAACAGCTGTGTGTTGTAGAGTATGTTTTTTGTTTGCAAGACGGGGAAAATGTACTCTCCAACAAACAGCTTTTCTGCATACAAAGTGTAGTGAGATTTTACAAGCACACTATATTATCCTTTTTCGTGTCAACATGATGAAGATGCTTGCAGATCTACAAATAGATGGGGAAAACCTTAAAACTTGTAAAGAAAAACATACTATATTGGAAACATGCTGCCATAGAGATTTATAATGAAGCAGGTCAGTATCAGCCTGTTAATAGAGATGTGACACAGGGATGTGTATTGTCTCCAGATCTTTTTACCCCATACAGTGAAAAATAATTTTTAGAAATTTAGAAGATAGAGGAATCACCATTGGGGGACATAACATCAATAACATTAGATATGCGAATGATACAGTATTGATTGCAGACATATGACCAGGACCTGCAACATTTAGTAGATAGGTTATTGTATACAGTGAACAGCTAGGGTTAGAATTAAATTGTAAGAAGGTATTACCATCGTCACTAGGAAGATAGAAATACCACAATGTAATTTACAGGTAAACAAGAATATTCTTAAACAAGTGAATAGGTACAACTGTCATGGAACAGTCATAACATCTGATGGGAGATGCCTTGAAGAGATTACACAAGAATCAGGTAGTCTTTTGCAGGATGTAAAACATATCAATAAAAAGTCAATTGCAATGAGAAAAAGTGAAGTGCTACATAGAACCTGTATTTCTATATGGATGTGAAATGTGGACAATGAGCAGAGAAGCTGAAAAAATGTGGTTTCTGAGGGAAATGCAATGAAAGCCATAGACATGACAGAAAAAAACCCGTGACCAAGTCCTACAAAGAACAGATGAAAACTGTAAACTGATTAGAGAAATTAGACGTAGACGGTCAAGATATTTTGTGCACACTATGAGAAGAGATAAACTGAAGAACTTGGTTACAACTGGCAAGAACAAAAGGCAGAGATGTAAATATTGCCGAGACAACACAGAGCTCATCCCCAACTCTGGTGATCGTGCAAGATGGCAAAACATGACGGTGGAGAGATAATATATATACAGACCTACAAGCACTTGGAATCAACGACTGGCAAGAGAAGGTCAACCAGAGAGACGAATGGAGACGGATTGTATCTGCAGCAAAGAACCTCAATGGCTTGGAACGCTGAAGAAGAAGAAGATTTCTGTTTGGTCCAAACCCACTCTTTGGTTGGCACAGAATCTTTTGATCTAGAGGTGATGATTGACAAGGTTTTGCCAGATTGAATCTAGTTCCAGCTGTCTGGAGAGGTTTTAATCAACAACGTTGCTGTTCAAGTCTTGTCTACATTTGAGTTGATCTTTATACTTTTCATCTACTCTTGTCTGTTTTAGCTGACCTTTCTACGAGGATAAGTTAATAATTAAGTCACAAATGGCTGTAGAAAAGTAACTAAATATGATAACAACTTGAAACCAGTTTATTTTTATACATTGTCACTTTATTTCTCAACATAATTTCCACCAACATTGATGCACTTATCCCATTGTCTTATCAGTCCTCCCAAACCGGCTGCATAGAACTGCATGCTCTGTTTTCTAAACCACGTTTTCACTTTGCATTCAACTTCGGCGTCATTCGTGAAATGTCTCCCCCCAAGGTGGGTTTTCAGTTTTTATGCTGACAAATGTTTATCCCGTAAAGCGGTTCATAGCTGGGTAGAAAAAAGTTACAAGGGTGAGTCAATAAGTAAGTCACACAGTTCTGTGGGATGGCCGGTAAATGAGACCCCCTCAGCCCCACCCTCTCCAAAGCAGTTTACTGCTATGGAGCTTGTGATATGATAGCACAGTCACATTTTGTTGTAGGCCTGAGTGCACGGAGGAAGGGGAATAGGCAGCCGATCTTTTCCCCCACTTTGACAAGTGTGTAAGCCCAGATGCCAAACCCATGTGCGACTGTATTCATGACATGATCAGAGAGTGTGGTTCACTGTCAGCTTCGCCAGCTGCGCCAGCCACATTTTAGGTGATTTTATACTTTTCATCTAGTCTTGTCTGAGTTTTTATTTCAAGCTCGCTTTCAACTCAGGGATAGTCCATACACGCTACTTCTAGTAGTAGCATGTGACTGAATTTTGCGTGTGGATTAGCTTTCCCTATTACCAGTGTCCCTCGCCATCAGGCGAACCCACTGCAACTTCAGAGGTACTTGTAATTTACATCCCCAAGTCAAGGACGAGAAGTCAACATTGTAGTCCAACTGTCCGATGTAGAGGTTTAACCCTCAGCATCAGCACACCGGGAGTTTAAAAACCAGCATATCCATTCGGCCATGCTGACCTGTTTGTTTTAGTTGATCTTTATACTGATGTAGTCTTGTCTACATTTTAGTTGATCCTTATACTGATATAGTTTTATCTACATTTTAGTTGCTTGCTTGTGTTCGTTGGCTTGAGCTCCAACGCGAAGTCCTGTATGTCGGCCTGTTGTCCACCATCAGTGTGATGTCATACAGGACCTGAGGTTTGCGTGAGTATCCGTTGTCCCATGTCTGGCTTATTGGTATGCAGACTGGTGGTTCCTCGCCATACAGGCAGACACTCTCCGACTTCGGAGGAATCGGCGATCCTACTGACTTTAGCCAGGACCCCGAAGGGACCTGTTGCCCAGGACGCTCGACGAGGACGCGTCAATAGGTCTTGGCCAGTATATAACCCGGCCCTGGTGCCTTGGAAACACCTCTGCGTCCCTACATTTTAGTAGATCTTTATACTGATGTAGTGTTGTCTACATTTTAGTTGATATTTATACTGATGTAGTTTTATCTACATTTTAGTTGATCTTTATACTGATGTAGTCTTGTCTACATTTTAGTTGATCTTTATACTGATGTAGTGTTGTCTACATTTTAGTTGATCTTTATACTGATGTAGTCTTGTCTACATTTTAGTTGATCCTTATACTGATATAGTTTTATCTACATTTTAGTTGATCTTTATACTGATGTAGTCTTGTCTACATTTTAGCTGATCTTTATACTGATGTAGTCTTGTCTACATTTTAGTTGATCTTTATACTGATGTAGTGTCTACATTTTAGTTGATCTTTATACTGATGTAGTCTTGTCTACATTTTAGTTGATCCTTATACTGATATAGTTTTATCTACATTTTAGTTGATCTTTATACTGATGTAGTCTTGTCTGCATTTTAGTTGAACTTTATACTGATGTAGTCTTGTCTGCATTTTAGTTGATCTTTATACGTATGTAGTCCTGTCTACATTTTAGTTGATCTTTACACTTGTCTAGTCTTGCCAATGTTTAGGGATCTTTTTACCTTTTATTTAGACCACTGAGGCCCCAGGATAAGGTTTGACATTGGCCAACACCTGGGACACCCCTAGATAAGATTTGACACTGGCTAACAACTGGGACACCCTGAGATAAGGTTTGACACTGGCTAACACACGTGGGATGCCCGAAATAAGGTTTGACACTGGCCAACACCTGGGGCACCCCTAGATAAGGTTTGACACTGGATAATAAACTTGGGACACTCCTAGATAAGGTTTGACACTGGCCAACACCTGAGACACCCCAATATAAGGATTGACACTGGCCAACACCTGGGGCACCCCAAGATAAGGTTTGACACTGGCCAACACACCTGGGACACCCCAAGATAAGGTTTGACACTGACTAACACCTGGGACACCCCAAGATAAGGTTTGACACTGGCCAACACACCTGGGACACCCGAGATAAGGTTTGACACTGGCTAACACCTGGGACACCCCGAGATAAGGTTTGACACTGGCCAACACACCTGGGACACCCCGAGATACGATTTGACACGGGACACCCCAAGATAAGGTTTGACACTGGCCAACATATTTGGGATGCCCCAAGATAAGGTTTGACACATTCGGACACCTTTGTGGTGTGATCTATCCAAAGACTGTCTCCAATCTGGCCAACGTTCCAGAAATGCTAGGGCTCTCCACAAATGTGATGTTCCGGAACCAGCTTTACTTTCCATTCGTGTCTGAGCTTGCAGAGAGGAAGGAGAGTTCTACAACAGTCCCCATGGAGATGTTTTAGGTCTCTACACCAACCTCATTCCAATAGATGTAAGCTCTTTTTCAGGGTTCAGCTTGAAAGTCAATGCTCCAAACTTAAGAGTTAAAATTGCCCTTCCAGACATTCACAACCAACAAACCAAACTTTTAAATCAAAGCCTTTATTAATTCACATGCCAACTGCATTCAACACAATTGGTGCCATCTATAAATGCAGAATACCAGATGTTTCATCAGTCCACACGACCAAAATTTTTATGGCAGCCTATGCTGCAATGACGTCTCCAATGTTCTGACACGGAAGACACTTGCTACAAACTGGTTCCAACTTTACTGGCAGCATGAACTACATTTAAAGTTGATTTCAAAGTAACCACCGTATGATTTTTATACACAAAGGACACAGACAAATATGCTATATATAAATGAATTGTACAAGTTAACAAAGGCTTTTCGTATATTGTACTAAATGAACAATGATTGCTAAAATACATTGAAGCATTAGCAATTAAACAGTTCCATCCAGTTTTGGGCAGACAAAAAGATTTAATTTTTAATTTGCGATTACCATGGGGATAACTGATGCTCAGCATTTGAACAATATCAGTGACCCTTTTAAATATTTCTGCCAAAGTATAATTCATGTGTTCACTTCATATATGATATGTATCTCTGCAGCATGCACCTGTCGAGATGCAGCAAAATATGCCGGGCAATAAATCGTGCTACATATTGTTTGGCACTTTTGTGTTTAAAAAAAAATATAATAGCCCAGACATGGAACAGCATCATTCTATACACGTGAATATCATAATCTGAACATAGATCAGCACTATTCTATACACATGAATATGACAGGACAGCACTATTCTATACACATGAATATGACAGGACAGCATTATTCTATACACATGAATATAATTATATATTGGCACCTTGCCGTCTTTACAGACGATAGTTTGTGCTTTAAAAGGGATAACTTTTACCTATGGCGGTAGCGAATGTGACTAATAAGGCCAATTCGCACTGAAAATGTCCGTTCACAGTGGGTGCATGTGAACACGTGGTCATTGCCACCATCTTGCGCCTCATACGCTCGGTGTGTGACTTATCTGCAATTTTCTCCTTTGTATTCCATTTCTGATGTTTGCCCTCCATGCAACACGTTCAGCGGTGACTTGCTCCCAATGTGCATTATCAATCATGTCCCGCTTACACACATCTTTGTATCGTAGTAGAGGCCGACCCTGAGATCTCTTAACCATCTATAATTCACCAAAAAAGATGTCTTTTGGTATTCTACCATCATCCATCCTCCTAAGATGTCCTATCCATCTAAGTCTATGAATACTGAGCATGGAATAAACCGTCACACAACCTGATCTTTGCAATACTTCAGTATTTGTGATTTTGTCTTGACACTTAATACCAAGAATTCTTCACAGACACCACATATGAAAGCTGTTTAAACGTTTCTCTTGGTGTGAGTAAGTTGTCCAGGTTTCACTGCCATAAAGAAGAGTACTAAGGACACAGTCTTGATAGGCAAGGACTTTTGTTTTGGCAGTAAAAATATATAAATATAACAGGACAGCATTTTCTATACACATGAATATGACAGGACAGCACTATTCTATACACATGAATATGACAGGACAGTACTATTCTATACACATGAATATGACAGGACAGCACTATTCTATATACATGAATATGACAGAACAGCATTATTCTATACACATGAATATGACAGAACAGCACTATTCTATATACATGAATATGACAGGACAGCACTATTCCATACACATGAATATGACAGGACAGCACTATTCTATACACATGAATATGACAGGACAGCACTATTCTATATACATGAATATGACAGAACAGCATTATTCTATACACACGAATATAATAGGATAGCATTATTCTATACACATGAATATGACAGGACAGCATTATTTTATACACACAAATATGATAGGACAGCATCATTCTATACTCATGGAACCAAAATATAACAATCTAGACAGACAGAAAAATGTTGTAGAGAATCACAGTAAAAAGGATGATATTCAAATGTGATGTGTAGATAATAAGAATTATATTTTTAAACAGTTAGTTGCATATCCTTTACAGGATGTGGCAGTCAACCCTAGCAGTTTGGTTTTGGCTGTTTGTGATTTCTTGGCAAGTTTACGTTCAGTAGTTTGCCATACCTTTATATGGGAACCAACGCAAGGCAGTCTGCTTCCAAATCGCTTACATCCGTAACCCCTTAGGCACAGAGCCTGTAAGAAGTATATTACAAACATAATAAAATGGACACAGGTATAAAGTTATATCATTAAAATGAACAACCGTAATAAAATGAACCGGGATTTAAAGCTGTATCATAAAATGAACTTTAGTGATAAAATAAAACGGACACAAGTCTAAAGCTACACTGTTAAAGCTCTGGCTGAAAAACTGCTGGAGGGAAAGGTCATCGGGCGGGAGGAAGACAACTGTCATGGAGAGGACGGATTGAGAACTGTAATTTAGTGCAACTGGCAACCTTCAATGTCATGATGGCCTACTCATCTGACTCTTGTCACTCCCAAACAACGTGTGATTTCCTGTGAATCCCAGCCATGTCATGCGTTCTTTAACTGTTTACATTTCATCATCATAAAAGTAAATGTCTTTTTTTGGTGTCGGATATATGATGCTAATCCATCTTTTTATAGACCAATCAGCACTCGAGGGTGATGTGGTCAATATCACACTGACTGACGCTCATGCCACTGAAATCAATGCAAGGCGGTCTGCTTCCAGGTTGTCTGCGTCGGATTGTTTTGAAAGTTCAATGTAACAATAACGACTGATGGTCAATATTTCATGAAAGCTACAAAATGGAATAACAAATGTGCGCTTGGATGTGATGGTAGAAAGAAGAAAAATGAAATAAAACTACAAGGCATCTCTAGGTAGAAGAGGAAGTCTGAAAAAGATGTCAGAGTGGAGGAGAAAAATTATGAACGTGGCATCTGGCAAGCATAAAGTAGGGGAAGACAGAAAGAATAAGACCACTGTGTACAGCTACAGCCTAGAGTGAACACAGCTAAGGTTTGTCTTCATCTCGGGGTAGAGGGGGGAAAGATTAACAAGATTGTAAGGTGCCTCTCATCAATGTGTTACAGGGCCCTTGAGCTTGCAAAGAATAATACTGCTAACCTTTCAAGCATGTCAAACAAGGCAACTAAGGAAGGTTGCCTATCCCCCAACCTGTAGAAAACTTTAGCCACAAAAGTCAACCAACCATAAACAAATCTGACTGGCACATAGCCACATTGACACACAATTGTAAAAATGGAGTTATACCTCCATAGTACAAAGCCTGGGCTGAATTTAAAGATCATGTGTTATCCATGCAGCATAACACCAATACATGTGGAACAAGACAAGCTGCCGGATCAGCAATGCAATACTCTAACTGTCCACCTGGACCAATTGTCGATCAAGACTTAGGGGCTGGTCTGTCCTGCCATGACATTTAGTCTTTAGGTTGCATTTCCTCACACTAGGGTAAGGCCTGTACCCTCCCAATTGTGTTCCTTCACCCAACGCCATTGTGAACAAGTCTAAACAAAAATAACAATAACCAACCAAGACCATCTTTCTTTCGCTACCAACCAAGATCTTCATTCAGTCGCTACCAACAAAGATCTTCATTCGTTCCCTACCAATCAAGATAAAATTGAGGTCCTAGAAGAATTATGAACAAAGAGTCTTGTCCCTCAGCTGGCTCCTTTCACCTAGGAACATCTCCAGAATTGACACTTGGTATGTTAGAACTTGATATGCATTTGAATTGCACGATTTATTGCCTGGTATGTTTCACTGCATCTCATCAGGTACAAACTGCAGAAATCATGCAACATTAAAGCAATTAAATAAATTTAAGCTAAAATATACACAACACACTTATTCACACAGTAATTTGAATTGCCTACCATGGTAATTTTAAACTGACTATCCTGTCTTTTTGTCTGCCCAAAGTTAGTTTCTGTAAATGAAAGGCAATTGCCTTTGCCAGCTTTAAAACACAACTATGAAGGATTTATCTATATATTAACGCCCAGGAGTCTTGACCCAGATGGGCCCACCCCCAGAGAGTGTAAGGAAGGTAAAGAGGCTGAAACATTCAGTGACGGGGTTCACTTCTGATGATCAGAAGCCTCCTCCACTATGGAGTTTTGACCACATCTTATAAACACAGAAATCAATACAATGTAGAATATCCAAAAATTAAGAAACTAAGGAACAATATAAGTCATAGTCCGAAATTAGAAACAGGTCTTGCCACTGTTAGTAGATAAGGTGAGTACAGGAGACAGCAGGTTAAAAGCATTTTGAACAAATCATGCGTAGAAGGGAATTCAAAAATAAAGCTTTCATAACTTCGGAAACCTTAAAGATAGTAGGAAAAGGACAAATTAAAACAGCAGATTTAAATAATAGCAAAACCAGAGTCGATAAAGTCTGAACCCATAAAAAATACGCAGCAGCTTTCAAAAAAATTAGTAAATAGATAAGGGCAGATAAAATAATGACATTGGACCAGCAATTAAACTCGAATAAACATACTGATGACTGGAACATACAGCGGTGCTAGCACAAACATTGTAATTATGTTTTATAAGTCTTGCATTAGAGGCTTGATAGAAAACGAAAGTATTATATATAATTCTTCTAAATATAAATGATGTAAAATTCAACATCAGGCTTTATGTATTATAGCAGACACTCCTAGAACTACGTCACTGGAGGCCTTGGAAGTTGCAATGGGAATTACTCTGCTTCATCTTAGAAGGAAGAAATTCAGATTAAACTTCGCCATCAGAGCTATTAAAATAGATAAATTTCACCCAACATATAAATCATTTAATCAGGCCCAAATAGCTGGAGACAACATAAATACAAACACATGTAAGACCACAACTTATAATTGAGAAAATCTGACTCCCTTAATAGTTTAGTTGGCAGACATATATAATTCACCCTCCCAGAAATTGATGAACATTTAGATACTGTTCTTAAGAATACACCCAATCCTGATGTAGTGAAATAGTTTTAGTGAAGGCTGTTGGCTGTTGAATACATTCATAATTTAATAAGACTTTTACAATACACAGGTGGGTCCAAGGAAAAAAGACAATGGAAAATTAAGAAAGACTTCAGTTTAACCCCATTGTTACTGCAGAAATGACTTTGATATTAAAAAATTTGGAATAATATGTGATAAACCTCCCCCACAACTGACAATCTTAGTTGGTTCACTTTCAGTAAGGTCTGCACCCTTTGGTGGGGTATTTGTGCATGATAAGGCAGATGCGGTCGAGGCCCTTTGGAATCATGTGTATAGAGCAGAAGGACAATAGACCATCACAGTCCTCCATGCAACATTCATCCTTGATGGAAGTGGCAGTGTCCCAACCAGATGTTAACATACAAAGTCTCTGTGTTTCTAGATGTTTTCTAGCCAGCCACGCCATTTTATCTCTGAAATGCAGTTCACACAACAAAACAGCCTCAGACAGATGTAAAAACTTTCACTGTACATAATGCCACCGCCAGAATGCCAACACAAAAGTCCTCTACGAGACATGCAGTTCATCCTTGATGGAAGTGGCAGTCACAACCAGATGTTAGCCTACAAAGTCTCTGTGTTTCTAGATGTTTTCTAGCCAGCCACGCCATTTTATCTCTGAAATGCAGTTCACACAACAAAACAGCCTCAGACAGATGTAAAAACTTTCACTGTACATAATGCCACCACCAGAATGCCAAGACAAAAGTCCTCTACGAGACATGCAGTTCATCCTTGATGGAAGTGGCAGTCACAACCAGATGTTAGCCTACAAAGTTTTAATATTTCTAGATGTTATTGTTCCGTTTATAGATGTTTTCTAGCCAACCACGCAATTTTTTTCTCGAAAATGTAGTTCACGCAACAAAACAACCTTGAACAGATATGTACATAATGCCATTGCCAGAATGCCAACACAAAAGCCCTCTATGAAAATAGTTTATCATTGATGGAAATGGCAGTCATTAGAAAACAAGGCAAAAAACTGGTCACTTCTGCATCACAACAAGCCGCCATGCATGCAGATATTTCTAGATGATGATGTTCCGTTTCTAGATGTTTTCTAGCCAGCTACGCCATTTTCCGAGCATGCAGTTCACGCCACAACACCTCGGACAGATGTAAAAAAACATTTCACTATACATAATGCCGTCCCCAGAATGCCAAAACAACAGTCCTCCACGAAATACAGTTCACCGTCAAAGGAAGCGGCAGTCACACATTTCTGCATAAGGCACAAAAACCGATCAATTCTGGGACATAGCCAGCCACCATTGTTCTGAATATGCAGATCACGCTCCACAAACTCGGGCAGATTTAAAAGCATTTCACATGAAATTCACAACTCACAGCGTCGCGCCACGCACTCAACTCAGTAGCAGGGCGACGGAACCATAAACTACCAGTCCAACATGAGAAAAATGCGAATGCAAACTGTGGCCACGAGCATAAACACTCCAGAGGCCTTAACTGTTTCACTGCCTATCCTCCATGTTTGTGACCAGAAGAAAGACACACATCATTGACCAGAGGTGACAGACGGACACATAATCAGACTGCTACTGGTGCTATTAGTATTGGGACTTTTCGCTGACTGTTGCAGATGTGAACAGAGCCAGTATAGGAATGTCACGAGTGCATAGTCCTATCTTAACAAAAATAGAATGGATGTGAAGCGTGGACAATGAGCTGACAATCTGAAAAACATCTGATGGCTGTGGAAATGTGGTTTCTGCAAAAAATGCAGAGAATACCATGGACCAAGTCCTACAAGAAACATATGAAAACCATAAAATGATTAGAGAAATTAGACATAGACAGTTAACATGTTTTGGACACGTAATGAGAAGAAATAAATTGGAGAACTTGGTGACAGCTGGCAAGACTGAGGGGAAAAGAACAAGGGGAAGGCAGAGAAGTAAATACCTGGATGACTTGGCCAGGTGGTATAGTGGAGACAAGAAAACAGAACTGATTCATGACTGGTGATCGTGCGAGATGGCGAAACATGACAACCCACGTTTATCGACATGGCACATGATGATGATCTTAACAAACTTCAAGGATCTGCAGTAGAGTAGACCAGATCTAGCAAAGAAGATTTTTCTCGCCAATACAGTTGTACACATAAGGATGCTCCAATTTGATCTCATGCATAACTGCACATCTAAAAGTATATGGCAGACAAAGTTAAATGCATAATCTTTACAGGACATTGCAGTCAACCCCAGCATTTTTTTGCTGTTCATGATTTCTTGGGAAGTTTACATTCAGTAGTTTGCTATTGCTTTATGAATGACCAGCACTCATACCACTGTATAAAAACAAACACAAGGCGGTCTGCTGACAATTTAGCCACAGTTGTGTTTCAAAGTGGTATGCGGGATTAGAAATTGCGTCTGAAACCCCTTAACCACAGAGGCGGAGGTAATCATTACAAATATCCCTATGGATATGAGTAAAGATGATAATCTGCGATTTAAAAAAAATATAACAGAGGGATGGACTGCAATGTGAGATCCTATTTTGAGGGGGAGACATGCTTACAAATTGTTCAGTACTCCAACAAGAAATTGTCAGATAATAGATGAACTTAAAATTTCACATACCAGAAAATTACTGAGACTACAACAAGGGTGGGCCTATTTTTATATGAAGGAAGAAACTTGTGAACTGTGTCAGAAGTGAAATCATATTGCACACTACTTACTGAAGTGTAAAAAAATATGTACTGCAAAGACAACAAAACCACCCACAGAATATGTGTCTCCCAGTGCAGTCTTCTATGTCAGTGGAAAACTGATTGCAGATAGGTGGCTTAAGAGAGGGACAGGAAAAGGTTCATGCAACTTGTAAGTAGAAATTATATATATATATAAAGTGTAATAGTGTAATATGAAATTTTAAAAAGCTATTCATCAAAGATTAAAATCATAGTCAATTCATAGAAACATTTACAACTATGTCTTTACAGAACTTCATTATATAAGGGGCGTTCATTTGAAATCCGTTCGTGCCACACCGCGCGTAATTGCGAACATTGAACATGATCATGTCATAGTCAGGTGATAAGTACTGACCAATGAATAAATGAGCACGTGCTTATCGTCCCATGATGCATAGGTTCTGTTTCTGACCATTGAGAAAATGGCCGGGTTGATCCAAAATCCGTCCAAAGAAGCTCAAAGTGCAGTGATTCAGTTTCTTTCATTTGAAGGATGTTGACCAGTTGACATTCATCGAAGAATGCAGGCAGCGTACGGTAACAAATGTGTGTCAAAGACAACAGTGACAGACTGGGCACGAGTGTTTCGGAAAGGGCGTCAGTTCATGACAGATCTTCGACGGCCGGGTCAAGCGCATATTGTTGAAACATACGTTCGAAAGAATTGATGTGTCAATTGGGACAATTCAAAAGGTCGTTCGTAAGAAACTGCAATATCGGAAGGTGTGTTCACAGTGGGTACCACGGATGTTAACCGACCACCAAAAAGAGGAACGCATGGTGTTTGAACCACTTGCTGCGTTACAGAGTGGAGGGTGATGCATTTCTCTTCTACATACTGGCAGGCGATGAATCATGGTGTCACCACTTTGAGCCTAGCAGCAAGAGAGCATGCAATGGGAAGCATGCTGGATCACCAAAAGCCAAAAAATTCAAATTACAGGTTTCCACCGGTAAGGTTATGCTGAGCACATTTTTTTACCATGAAGATTGTTGGCCAACTTTAAAGAACCTGGTGTCAACATCAACTCTGCCCACTACTTGCAAACACTAGACAAGCTGCAAAAAGCCATCAAGAATAAATGACCCGACATGCTTTCTCGCGATGTGATTTTGTTTCACGATAATGCTCGTCCGCATGTCGCAAAGATTGTGCAGGAAGCATTAGCAAGGAAGAAGTGGGAAATTCTGCAACATCCAGCCTATAGTCCTGATTTGTCACCATGTGATTTTCATTTGTTAAGACCTCTAAAAAAGCTCTCAAGGGGCAACGATTTCACACAGAAGCAGACGTAATGAATGTGGTAAACACTTGGTTCAGTGAGCAAACACAATCCTTTTTTGTGGACGGTATTCGCCGCCTACCTAAGCAATGGGATGCTTGCCTGAATGCCTACGGCGACTTCTTCTGACCAACCCATGGTGCATAATTCATTCAAAATGAATGCTTTGTTAATTCTACCACACCTGTTAATGTTTCTTTCATGCTTTTGTAATAAAGCCATTGGAACGGGTTTCAAATGAACGTCCCTAATACATACATTATAAAATAGTGTAACATGATGATGAACAATTATCTCCTAAAAATTAGATTTGAAAAATTATTCCTTATATGATATATATCCTAATTAGAACCTAGAAGGGATCAACAAGATATTTTAAAAAATTAAAAAATACGAGCAAACATCAGTGAAAATAAATTTTGTTTGTCAAAATGTCATTTGTCAATGAGCACAAAGGAAAATTTTCAGCAGGAAATAAAACAACACAATCAAGACTAACACATCCAAGGCAGCCCGAAGTAACAAACACAGTGGAGCTTGCCACTTGAGATTCATGTTATAACTAACAAAAGGTAGAGACCATGCCTAGAGTCATCTTTGTTGTTGATATAATTATGACTGTCATGAAGACATTGATTTTAAAACAAAAGACAAAGTCAACTGCTCCTTTATTTTGGTAATTCTTGAAATAAAAATATGGAAGACAAATATCCTTCTATACATTGTTTGGTCATCCAACATGGATACTTTTGTGTAAGTAATTGCATGAACAAATATACATAGTTTTCTCGCATAATAATATGAACAAATATACATTTGCGTAAGTAATTAAATGAACACATTTACATAATTTTGTGCAAGTGTATGAACAAATATAGATAACTCTAAGTAATTACATGAACTTTTGCTACTTCTGCATTTACCTCAGTGAGATATTGAAGTGAGGACGAGATTAGGTTAATATTAATTTCTCTTAGGTTGTTCTTGATATCATTACTCCATCTTTTACCTGGTCTTCCCATTGCTCTGTATCCAAATTTCTTCAACACGTCTCTTTGTGGTAGATGATACAAGGGTATTCTCGCGAGGTGGCCAAACCACTTAATTTGTTGTTCTTTAAAGAACCGGATGACTGGTTTCAGATCTAGTCTTCCTCTAATGTCCTCATTTATAGTTAACACATATACATAATTCTGTGTAAGTAATTGTATGACTGAGAGAGTCCTTCGATAAGGAGATGACGAATTACATTTCTTAGAGGAAGCTGTAGACAGTCAAGAACTTTAGGGCATGTTATTCATAACATTTGGCGTGAAGTGAACTTGAAAACTTGATTACAGCTGACAAAATTAAAAGAGCATGAGATAGACAAAGATAAATATTAATATGGCTTGGCCACATGACCTGAGACTGGTGATTGCAAGAAATTTTGAACCCTGATTGCCCATGCTTTTTGTAATGGCATGTAATAGGCTGCAGTCTTCTCGTCTGCCTTGGTGGATAGCTATGACCCCGTTTGTAGACATCTGTGCTGCCATGTGTACTTTCCGTAACTGGGAGCCGAAGTAACTTACTGGCTAGATGCTTGACTGGTGGTCATGGTTTAAAATCCACATCATTGTAGATTTTTTAAACTGACCTGGCCACCCAGATCTCTCTCTCATTCTGTGTCTAGCTAACTTTTTCTCTCTCTCTGAGTGTAGCTACTGAGTGTAGCTACCTCTGTGTCTAATTCTCTCTCTCTCTGTCTGTCTTTGTCTCTGTGTCTAGCTCTCTTTCTCTCTATAGCTATCTTCCTCTCTCTGTTAGCTCTCTCTCTCTCACTAGTGCTCTTGCTCTCTCTGTTTAGCTCTCTCTATCTCTATCTGTGTGTCTAGTTCTCTCTTTCTCTCTAGCTGTTTCTCTCTCTCTCAAGCTCTCTTTCTGTCTAGCTCTCTCTCTCTCAAGTGCTCTCTCTCCACGTCTAGTTCTCTCTACCTCTATCTGTGTGTCTAGATCTCTCTCTCTAGCTATCTCTCTCTCAAGCTCTTTCTTGAGCTACCTCTCACTAGTGCTCTCACTCTCTCTGTCTAGCTCTCTATATCGTTATCTGTGTCTAGCTCTCTCTAGCTATCTCTCTCTCAAGCTCTCTTTTTGCCTAGCTCGTTCTCACTAGTGCTCTCTGCCTACCTCTCTCTCTTTCTCTCTGTTAGTTTTCTCTCTCTATAGCTGTCTTTCTGTTTAGCTCTCTCTCTCTCACTAGTGCTCTCTCTGTCTGGCTCTCTATCTTTCTCTCTCCAGCTCTCTCTCTCTCTCTCTCACACACACGCACAAACATTCTTACCCTTTCTATCTCTAGCTCATAATTTCTCACTCATATATAAACGTGCATTCACACCCCACCCCCACCCCTCTCTCACTCACACACACACACACACACAAAGCAGAGAGAGACACAGACAGAAACATGTACACAAATAAAGATATCTATTTCAATACATGTGTTCATCTCCAAAGATAAACAGTATATAAATTGTCAAGATTTGCAATATGTGCTCAACAGAAATAAACCATTGGACATCTGAGATAGTGCTGATTGTCAACAATGTGTCTTGTCCAACAGAAATAAACCATGAAATCTCTGGGAAGGTGTTGACAAAACATGTGTCTTGTCCAACAGAAATAAACCATGAAATCTCTGGGAAGGTGTTGACAAAACAATGTGTCTTGTCTAACAGAAATAAACCATGAAATCTCTGAGATATTGCTGATCGTGAACAATGTGTCTTGACCAACAGAAATAAACCATGAAGTCTGAGAAGGTGTTAACTAAACAATGTGTCTTATCTTGTCCAACAGAGATCTTGGAGACTGTGTTGATTACAATCACAGAAGATCCAATCAAAGAATCAACTTTGTGACAATCTCACATTTTCTGCCAAAGTGACTTCTTCACTGTCAGTAGAGATTTCGCTATCATGCTGTCGTATTTGGTTCTCCAAGAGTCGAAGTTCTGGCCGAATCATACAACCAGATTCAGACATATCGCCGACCCCTGCTGAAGGCGGAGTAATATTTGGCACCAGTGTTTCATTCCAGGATTGTTCAACTGGTTCCCGGAACGATATTGGGTCATTTGGATTTTCTGTAAAGACAGGAAGACATCGCAGTAAAGAGGATAAGAATTCAGTTGCCTGGTTATCTGCTTGCGAGCTTTCTACTGGTTGAGGTGGCTGCTGCTGTTCTTGTGAATGCTGCTGCAATATGCCAGCTTGTAAGAAATTAGACTGATCAGGAAAATGTATCTCTGCCAGAGCCTGTATGCGTCTTACTGCTGTCAATAAGTTGTCAGTTTGAGTACGCACTCTGCTAGATGTCATAGTCAAAGCATTTGTGTGCCCTACTTCTGTGGGCAAGCCATCGGGGGAATGAAATTGAATGTCACTGAATGCCTGGCTTAGCTGTGAACCTGCACAGTAGTTTCTGTGATCTCTGGTGCCAGGTAATACACATGTGACTGGCCTAGTTCGTGACGTGCCAGTTAAATGCTGCTCCGATGAGTAACCACTTTCAATGGTAGAAGTCGCATGACTGCATGCATGATGACTTGAACCTGATGATGATGATGATGAACTAACCCTTGACCTTCTGGAAGCCCGTCTATTTGCAGACACCTGATCATTCATGTTACGCACTAAGGCTGAGTCAAGGCCGCTATCAAGAATATCCTCAGCATCACCAGGTGCTTCCTTAATGTCCACACCCTGAAGATGCAGCTGTGGCTGTCCTTCTGTAACAAATTCCTGTCCATGTTTGCCAGAAAGCACAGTATGCAGTTGTAGATAGTTTTCTAAAAATGGTGCTGGTTCATGAGGTTGGCTTGATGGAATGGCAGAGAGCAGTTTTGTTGTGTTTGTGAGACTAGATCTACTGCTGCCATGCAGTGCTACATGTCTATCATCTACCGTCTCATCTTGGACTCTAGACACCAGCTGTTCCTCAGAAGGATGCTGCGCTGGGTGCTGAATTTGTTGCTGGGATTCTTCTTGATGACTTTTGCTAGCTGATGCTTCAGGCCCTGGGCTTGTGGACAGATTCGCATTGAAAGCGAATCTGATGTAATCAAGTACAGAAAATTTATCATCTGCAGAAGTTTTGCAACTTTTATTCCCGGAGAATCCCGTCCACATTTTTTCTCACTCATGCTAGAATGAAGATCACTAATACCATCAGACGTTGAGTCACTCTGGGATGTCCAGTCAGACCTACATTTCTCTAGCACCAACTGAGATTTGCTAATATCATCAGGCAAAACCTTATTACTAATATGGTCAGTTACAATGTTCTGTTGGTCAGTATCTGCAAGAATCTGTCTGCTGGGAATCCTAGACTCCTTGTGTACGTGACTTTTTCTTTGTTCTAAATTCTCTGTTTGTTTGTGAAACTCTCTAAGAGGTTGAACTTTGCTGCTATGAATTTCATTACATGCTGATGCTTGGCTGGATAACTTCCTGTCACACCAGGGAAGAAGGTTGCCATCAGTGTTCAAAGCAGTGTCCTGGTCGCCATGGTAACTCTGCTCCACTGGCATTCTGGGAGTCAGGGTACCAGGGACATCCATGCTTCTTCCATCACCGTAAGTCTTCCTGCAAACACTGGGGAAATCTGGCACACTCTTATCTGCTAAAAGTAAACATGAGTCCTTGTTCTGTATCTTCTTCAAAATCTCCTCTTGTATCTTAGCAATTCTTGGTAAAACTAAAGGTGACTGACCTAACAACATGTCTAATGGTTGTTGGGGAACTTCACTCTGGTCAGTAGCTGTAGGGCGGGGTAATCCCGTCATCTTGCCACCATCTTGAAATGAATTCTCAGATGATAATAACTGCTCAAAGTTTGGAAAAGCTTGCGCCTGTTGTGAAAACATTTCATTCCTTGTGGATGGGACATTTTGTGTATTGATCATGTTGGTACAAACACAGTTCTGGCCCAATTCCACAAAAATATCACATGCAGTCGCATTATCTACAGTAGTAGAACTGGTAGTATTATTTCCTGCATTGCCAGGCTCAGACATCTGATGGCTGGGTCTTGCTGTGTCAAATTCCTGCTTCCTTCTCTTTCTGACCTCCCTTTCCTGTATGCAGTGAACTGCTTCAGTTACCCATTTGTCCACACTAATAATATCGTTAACAAACTTGCAAGTCGAACATGCATTCAGCATGTGGTCTGCGAGTATTCTGATATTCAAACTTTCATATGGTGTGCTGCGCACGTAATTGTACAAAGGTTTGTGTTTGATCAAACATCTGTACTTTGAGTCTACACCTGTATCTGTATCCCCATCCACTTCCAGCCATGGATTATCCTTACTAAATTTTAAAAGTTCCATTAGATGTTTTTCAAACTTTTCTGGAGCGTTCCCCAAATTGAGCAGCATCAGGTGCTCGAGGGCACATAACACAAGAGAGAGTCCATCATCACTGAATGTTCCCTGCATGGTGTTAGCAACCGTCAGAAGTCTCTTCAAATAGTCCTCCGCTGACATCCTCAGGTCACAAGGTTCTATTTCTGCAGCTCTAATGCACAGGATGTCCTCAGGGGCAGGAAATGGGCGAGAACTGTTGTCTGAATGCTGGTGTTGATGTGAGGCATTCATATCCTGCTGACTGCCATAGCCTGCTCCAAAAAGCTGCGAGCTAGTTACAGAATCATCACTTGTGTCCCAGGAGATTTTTCTTTGTCTTGTCCTATTACATGCATTAACATCATTCCCTTCAACTCCAAGACTTCTCCCTTGTGTGCATGATGGTCTTTCATTCTGCTCCCAGCTTCCCTGAGAATGGAAACTCCTGGAAAATTCTCTGGCTGTACTGCATTGTGGTTCTAAAGCCTGTCTGAGAAGAACTCGAACGTGAGCCAGGTCATAGTTGACACGCAGTTTAATGTCATGGTCTTTAACTGTCGCAGATAAAATTCTTTCCGCCTCCAGTAAAGATTTGTAGGCTTGCACCAAGTGACCTCTGAAAAACAAACAAAACACTTGTAGATTTGCACTGAGTTCAGTGATACTCAAATACAAAACAACTGTAGATTTGCACTGAGTTCAGTGATACTCAAATGCCAAATACCTGGCAAGTGTAAATATTAATTCTAAAACAGTGTCACCCATAATTCAAAATACTTCAAACTAAACCAGGGTATATTTTTTGGCGCACGCTCACTTTGAACTCAAGTGCAGTCCATACACACTATATCTAGTAGTGCTGGACTTAATTTTGTGTGTGGATTAGCTTTCCCTATTAACATTGTCCCTCGCCATCGGGTGAACCCTCTCTGACTTCAGAGGCATTTGTAATTTATGTCCCCAGGTCAAGGACGAGAGGTCAGCATTTTAGTCCAACTGTCCGGTTTAGAGGTTGAATCCGTTACCTCGGCATCAGCACACCAGATATTTAAGAACACACTTTCTTATCCATTTGGCCATGCTGACCTACAGACATTGGTTGAAATGTCTGCCTGTATCTATGTGTGTTTTTCCATTTGTTGAGTCTTATTTTGTGTTTTTATTTTTATATTATATGTATATGTGTGTGAGGCAGGCGTTTCGAGAATGTAACCGCATCGTGCAGCCAGGGTCGTGGTTTGAGCGGGCAAAAGAGCAAAATTTGTATGACCGTTCAACAAAGTCTCGATAAGCGCCCACTCTCTCTCGATGAGTAGTGGGCCTGCAGTCAGTAAGCTGGTATAGCTTTTTTTCGGTCAGTCCTGTCGGCGTAGCTTGAAAGCTCGTCGGTAGGCGTCCAGTGGTTTTGCATGTATCACCTTGTACCGGGAGGGTGCTATAACAGTGTATGAATGAACGATGGCTTAACAAGTCTGGTAGAAATTATACATCAAGTTTATTAAACGTTACGGCCGATATAATGTCATGGTATAATACAAACGTGTTGACAGCCTGCCTTCTAGGGCCATGTTTAGATGTAAACTCCCCCTTGACAACCAACTACGTCACGACTTGAGCATCTCTCCTCTCATTCCATCCCGATGCTCAATCGTGCTGTAGCCTTTGCCCACCTAACTTACCCCTCTGCTACACCTCCCTATGTTTAAGAAAGAATTTTTCCTTTTTAAAAAAATCTTTCCTCCCAATCCCCCTATTCTATTTCTTCTCTTTTCCTTACCTCCCACACTCCTCTAATCTTCCCCAAACCAACTTTATTTTAAGTTAAACAACCTATTCTCTTTCCCCTGCCATATAGTATAGTAATCCACTATATACGTTTCTTGTTCTTTCTTGGCTCTTCAATGTTCCTGTATAAAATATATACATCATAAGAACATCTCATATAAATCGTTATCGTACACTTGACACTATAAAATTCCTCACCCTTTTACAACACAGGATGGACAGAAACAATGTAGTTAGAAAAAGTAAAGAAGCGGTGCGCACCGAGTGAAAAGCATAAAGGGATGAATAGTCAATACGATCACGTTTACATATAGGGACGAATAATCAACACAATCACATTTACCTCTCTTGCCAACCAAAAAAATTTTGTAAAATTTTTTCTTTAAAATACATCTTATGAAATATACATCTTTGTTTGCTATAAATCAAGTTGATATAAATTTACTTAACATTTATATTTTCAACATTTATATTGCCATCCACAATCT
>JACEFZ010016012.1:0-44170 GCA_014155875.1 Cepaea nemoralis
CTGCTGATTAAAAAAAGGAAAAAAAACCAAAAAGTCAGGAAAGCCAACCCCAAAAATCGACCGACCTCCTCTCCATATTTTAACTGAAGTGATATGTTATATAGTTGCACCAATACGAACAGAAACAATGTTAGTTAATTTTTGTTACAACATCTACACATTTAGAACAGTGTTAGTTAATTTTTGGGACAACGTCTACACATTTAGAACAGTGTTAGCTAGAAACATTTTGTGACAACATACATAAGACAGAAGACCATGTTCTTCGTAATTTATTACTTTATTACTTTTGCGAATTCAACAACATTGTGAAGTGAACGATACGTGTTAAGTGAACTATACATGAACTATACGTGTTTATTGAACTATTCGTGTTAATTAAATTATAAGTGTTAATTAAACTATTATTTAGTAACGCAACAACACTTTTCGAACTGAAGTACTATTTCTGAACAGTGTATATAGTTAAAACACTTAGTTATTTAAACGTTAAACTTTTTTCAATTTAATTTTTTATTTTAAATATAAACACCCGGTTTTACCAAACTGAAAGTGAAAACTGAAATCCTGTAATAACTAGTTAAAACACAATACCTATTGCCTTAACTTTAAATTATATTTTAACAAGAGAATTCAGATTGAATGCGAGAGTGAAAGATGAACGAAAGACAGGATATATGTATTAAAATTGGGTATGAAAGAAGATGTGCAGAATATTTTGCACATTTGACTCAATGTTCTTCTTTTCGTTCATCCGGAGTGTTTTTTCAGATGTGGTTGCGGTGTGTCTGTTATGCGCCCTTGGGCCGAAACCCGTAGCCCAACACATCGACTTTAGCGTGCTTTTTTGACCAGGTAGCATTCCTGGGAGACTCTCACTGTTGTGGTGCCATCTAAAACCATGCTGGCCAAGTTAGAACGGTCGAAGACAACGGTCATCCCTCAAAGGAAGGCAGGGACAGTCCATAGCATTTTCCGCCATCCAAGGTTGCTTCCATAGTTGCAGGGCCGACACATAACGCTCTGGATCTGGGCTCACCGAGGCGTCCTGCTCACGGTTGCTTTAGATCCTCACTTCAATATATTGGTCATTTCGTTTGCCCCGGGCCATTCCCGCACAAACCAGACAGGTTTGCAGACGGTATCCACTCAGCGAGTTTTCGGACATGTGCTTGTCGTTGCGCCCGTCAGAGCTATTCCAGGCACGACAGACATTCGGAAAACTACCTAGTCAGAGCTGTTCCGAACAAGAGCGGCATTCGGAAACTAGGTAGTCAGAGCTGTTCCTAGCACGAGAGACATTCAGACGAGACATTTCACTCGGACGTAATTGCGTAGTGTGCCACCCGTAGGACGACACTTCCGACTTCAGCGGGCATTTTTTAATGAGGTTAGCCTTCCTCGGGTTTCGAGACTCTTGTTTCGGCTTCCACACAGCGAGCTTTCGCTTTGGGCTGCCACGTAATGGATTAGCAAGACCGTCGTTCCATTTCGTGTCAACGAGACAATTTTCCACCTTTGACTACACTCACTCCATGAGTGTGGTTACAGACTAACGGACGTCTGCGAGACGTGCGACCGAGGTGTTTTTCCACCTTTTGTACTCGCTCACGAGGTAGGCTACATGTGCTGCCGGCTCAGCACCTTACCTCCGTGCGTCTGTGGGCGAGTATAGGCCAGTCCCCTTTCATCCGGGGATACCTCATATCCCCCAGCTAAGAGAAATCGAACGAATCTGCGCCGAGCATGTAGCGTTCTCAGCACATCATCACAATTTTGATGTAGGTTTGTGTCGGCCAGGCTCTCACTTCCGAGAGTTTATGGCTTAGAGACGTTCAGCCATACACCTCGGATGGGAGCCTTAGAGGTTATGTCCGAACTGAGATTTGGGGATCGTTTGCCTGATTTTGACTTCTATCCTCAGTCTTACCTGCAGGGCAGCAGGTTGTGTCTCTCTTAGTCTGGTCCCTATCCCACGAGCCGTCCGATATGTAGTTTTCACCCATCGGCAAGCACATGGGGTCGATGGGACACGCAAGCTCCCTCACCACGGCAAGGTGGAGACACATCGGGGGAGTGACTCAATGTTATATATTGTATTCGTCATCTACAACACATGCGATTTGTGCAATTTTTGGGGTGCGAATGTTACCATTACACCTGATAGACATCTATCTAAGAATCATTGTTCGGTAGTCGGTCTCATGAGTTATGAATATTTCGTCATTCACGAATCTCTGAAAACCAAGCAAATGAAACTTAGAAAATATTACTACACAAATTATAAACAGACATACATGTTTGTAATTATACACACACTACTACAATAGTGTATACATACACAGCATACAAACAGTTAAAGTAAACACCCACTATTATAGGGGGAAAAGGGAACTATCCAACACCAAAATATATACAAGGGACACAAATAGCTCTAAAGGGACAACATTACATAGAAACCCTACCAACAAGCGGAAGTTAAAAAGTTATATCAATTTGTACAGACTTCTTCGACCATATAGGTTGAATATTGCCATTTTACGGGGACCTCGGGAAATAAGATTTTCCTTGATGAGTTTCTGGAAAGGAAATTATTGGCCGTGGGCACGGGTGTGCTTTGAGAGGGTTGCAGTTAGATGGTTGTATCTTGATAACATAAGTCAACGAAACCTTGGTCCGGTAAAGTTCCCAGTAGTGAAATGAGCTAGAGAATGAGATTATATATGTCAACTGAGCGAGAATGTACTGTTGAATAAACTTGAGATGGTACAGGTTTCGAAAGTGAATTATACCCTAGTAAGCTACAGTTGCCACCCCCAACCAACAGTTACCATGACCCGTTAGTGACTCCCTATAGGCCTCTGACGAAGTGGTTCAAACTAATTAGATAGACAACGTGTCACTTATTAGTATAGAATAAGTGTCACAGGGGAGAGCAAGGGGAGCGTGTCAGAGTCCTAGCGACCTGATACGGAGGATATATCTTAGTGACAGGACATGAGAATAGAAGACAGTACATGAGAACAGCAGACAGGACAGGATGCCACTGAACAGACAGGACAGGGTACCCTTGGACTTGACTACGTGAGACAGTAGTCGTCAACAGACTGACTGACCCTTAGTTCACGGACAGAACACGGCCCAATACTGAGACGCAGTACTGATCACGAGTGGCCTCAGACGGCACT
The DNA here is from genome assembly GCA_014155875.1 of Cepaea nemoralis. Lineage (NCBI taxonomy): Eukaryota > Metazoa > Mollusca > Gastropoda > Stylommatophora > Helicidae > Cepaea > Cepaea nemoralis. The sequence goes on from JACEFZ010016012.1 coordinate 3,189, forward strand.
AGGGTAAATACCACGTGATTGGAAACCCAGGGTGAAAGGTTTGGGGAGACGAGACTGAGCTTTGGATAAGGAACGACGTGTCTGAGTGTTTGCTAGAGAGAATGACTTGTATAGCCGATTTGAGCGTTTGCTAGTGCTGCGATATATTTGTGATCCGACAGTGTATACGCTCGTTGTGTGAGCGAAGTTATTGTGATGTGTGCGGACGATTGTGTGGACTTATCGATAATCAGAGAAACGGCGTAAATGGGTGCTCCATAGAAGCAGCCTCGCCCGGTAGGGATAGTCATGCGCACCAGGTGACTCCAGACCGCCAACAGGCTACTAGGTGCAAAAGATTAATATCATTGAAAGTAGGAACTTGGAATGTTAGAACAATGAATGCAGATGGAAAATTAGAAAACATCAAACAAGAAATGGAGAGAGAGAAGATTAACATATTAGGAATATCGGAAACGAGATGGAAAGGGGCAGGGATAATGACAGGAGATGATTATAAGATTATTCACTCTGGGGGAGAAGAACACCAAAGAGGTTTAGCCATTATATTAGATAAACAAACATCAAATTCTGTCAAAGGATATCGAGCTGTGTCAGACAGAGTTCTATTAGTAAAATTAAACGGAAGACCTTTTAAAATAAATATCATTCAAGTATATACCCCAACAAGTGAATGCAGTGAAGAAAGTATATAGGAATTTTATAACGATATGGAGTCTGCTTTGAAGAACTGCAAAAAATCAGAAATAAATATCATAATGGGTGATTTCAACGCAAAAATAGGAAAGCAAGGCGATGGATGCAGTGTAGGCAACCATGGTTTGGGAGAAAGAAATGAAAGAGGATACAGACTTGTAGAATGGGCAAAAGAACAAGAAATGGTTGTAGGAAACACCTGGTTTAAACAGCATCCTAGAAGATTATGGACATGGAGGAGTCCAGACAGCAGGATTAAAAACCAGATAGATTACATCCTGATTAACAGAAGGTTTCGAAATGCGTTAACAGTCGTAAAAACAGTTCCAAATGCAGACTGTTACAGTGATCACAGATTAATTACAGGAACATTGAGGGTAAAGTTAAAGAAAGTCAAGTATATAGCAGGAAACCCTAAATATTACTTGTGCACATTGAAAACTGACAAAGAAATACAAGATAATTTTAACATAGAAGTAAAGAGCAAATTTGATTTATTGTCTGATCTAGAGATCCTATTTCAAGATGTAGATGATCAATGGGAAATGCTGAAGAATTCAATCAGTTGTGCAGCAGAAAAAACTATTCCAAAATTAAAGAAAGTGGGCCGTAAGACATGGATGACTGAAGAAATTTTACAACTAATGGAAACAAGAAGACAGAACAAAAATAATCCTGCTAAATATGAAGAAATTAACAGAAAAGTCAGAATCGTATGTAGGGAGGCAAAAGAAACATGGCTTGAGAAAAACTGCGAAGAAATTGAAAAACAACACAACAGTAAAAATGCGAAATTAATGCGCAAAAGAATCCAGGAGCTTACTAATCAAAGAACACGTACATCAGCAGGCTGCCTAAAGACAAAAGATGGAAGAGTCATAATAGAAACAGAAAAAAAATCAGATCTTACATGTATGGTCAGATTACGTGAAAAACCTTTATGACGACATCAGAGACGAACACTACGATGTTCAAAATAATAATGAAGGACCAGCAATTTTGAAGATGGAGGTTCAGAATGCTCTTAACCATATGAAATCTGGCAAGACCCCCGGTCCAGACAGTGTCACAACAGAAATGATTAATGCTTTAGAAGAATATGGAATAGATAAAGTTACCAGTCTGCTTAATACAATATATGATACTGGAAATATACCTCATGAATTATGTAATTCTGTATTTATTGCAATCCCAAAGAAATCAGGAGCCTTGGAATGTGATCAACATCGAACAATTAGTATAATGAGTCACATCACGAAGATTTTGCTAAGAATTATCATGCAAAGAATTAGGAGGAAAATACAACCTGAAATAGGAGAAGAACAATGTGGGTTTGTAGAAGGAAAGGGTACAGTAAATGCTGTATATTTACTGAGAACAGTAATTGAACGATCTATAGAAGTAAACAAAGATCTACACCTTTGCTTTATTGACTACACAAAGGCTTTCGATAAAGTGAGACATGTCGACATGATAAGGATGCTTGAAGATCTACAAATTGATGGAAAAGACCTTAGACTTGTAAAAAACATATATTGGAAACAACAAGCTGCCATAAGAGTTGATAATGAAGTAGGCCAATATCAGCCTATCAAGAGAGGTGTGAGACAGGGATGTGTAATGTCTCCAGATCTGTTTTCCCTGTACAGTGAAAATATTTTCAGAAATATTGAAGATATAGAAGGAATCAACATTGGGGAACGATGCATCAATAACATTAGATATGCAGACGATACAGTCTTGATTGCAGACAATGAACAGAACCTGCAACATTTAGTAGATGCAGTTGTTACACACAGTGAACAACGAGGGTTAGAATTAAATTGTAAAAAGACACAGATTATGGTCGTCACTAGGAAGAACGAAATACCGCAATGTAATATACAAGTAAATGGGAATATTCTTCAACAAGTGAATAGGTACAATTATCTCGGAACAGTAATAACATCTGATGAGAGATGCCTTGAAGAGATTAGAACAAGACTCGACATGTCTAAGGTAGCCATTAGCAAGATGAAAAACATACTGACCAATAAAAAGATGTCAATTTAAACGAGAAAAAGAGTGTTGAGGTGCTACATAGAACCTGTACTTTTATATGGATGTGAAGCTTGGACAATGAGCAGTCAAGCTGACAAAATCTGATGGCTGTAGAAATGTGGTTTCTGAGGAAAATGCAAAGAATACCATGGACAGTCAGAAAGACCAATGAACAGGTCCTTCAAGAAATAAATGAAGATCGTAAACTGATTAGAGATATTAGACGCAGACAGTCAAAATCTTTTGGGCATGTTATGAGAAGAAATGAATTGGAGAACTTGGTGACAACTGGTAAGATCGAAGAGAACAGACCAAGAGGATGACCTAGAAGCAAGTACCTGGATGGCTTGGCCTCGTGGCATGGTCGAGACAGAAACACAGAGCTGATCCACGACTCTGGTGATCGAGTGAGATGGCAAAACATGACCGCCCACGCTTGATGGATGGATGGTTGGATGGATGGAGCGGACGAGTGCAGTGCTGAGCGCTATTCGTTGTAATATTATCTATTTTGGTTTTTCAATATTAAATAGAGATTTAAACATGAAATAAAGTTGACTAACTTTTGTGTACATGTCATTTACATGTCGAGTTATAGACAAACGAGCGACGTAAGACTTTGACAGATGATAAATAGTTGGAAGGCCTAAATAAAGTCGGAACCTGCTATGGATCTGTAATATGTTAAGACCATCACATTTCGTAGGTCTGCATGCACGGAGGAATAGGTGGTCAGTCTTTCCCTTTCTTAGCGGACGACGAACGCAGGAGCCCAACCCTCGTCCGACCGCACTCACGACATTATTAACATAACCCTCTAATGATTACACTAACAGCCTAATAGCTCATGGACCATATATGTATCAACGGGTGTAAATGTATTCACAAATGAATAAACATTAACTATACCTTTCATCCAGACAATTCTTATGTCTTTCCGATTATATAACGTTCCACTACCAGCCTGGAACTCCTTGTAGGTTTCTAAGCTTAGAGGGGTTAGGGAGAGCTCTGTGAAACAGTTCGTACGGTAACAACTTTGATATTGGGTCATAAGAGAAGACCCAACTTCAACCTGACTCCGACAGGGGCAATCATTTTATCGGGGCTATCAACGTCTCAGTTATTACTCGTCGTGGGTGCGACAGAGACAGTAAATATATGCATACACAAAGGTGTCAAGACAAAATGCATGTAAAACTAATATTATTTATTTAACGCACACAGTCGCGTTAGCATATATATCAATATGATACAATATAAGTACTATCAAATACTCAGCCACAAAAGGCATTCATGCTTTCGTAACGCAGTTCTGTCTCACACACATTGCATCGGCAAATCACTGCCTCATTCACTCAGCAGAGGCATGCTTTCATGTCGGCAATCAGTACATTCGCTCGCCAAGCAACACACATCCTCCCTCTATCACGGTCCTGTCCAGTCTGATCTCTCTAGCCCCCCCCCCCCCCCCCCCAGTCCTGTGGTCACGTGGTGTTTGACCCCGTGTGGTCCGCAATAATCGTGCTATGTTAGATGTCTCGGTATTCTGGCTGTCGTCCTGTCCTCACCCCGTCTGTTGATGACCGGTGTCTCAGGTCATGCAGTGCAAGATTGTACTGTTGCTCAGGGACCTTGTCCTGTCTATGTCCTTATGTCCTGTCTGTAGATGGATACTCTAGTCCCGTCTATATCCTATCCATGGCATACTTATGTCCTGTCCTTGTCATATGTCTTCTTTTATCTCCCAGGACGCTGACAGTGGCCCAAACTCATTTGATAGTCAAACCTCGGATTTAGTCGATAATCCGTCCGAAAACAATCGGCGAAACTCGAAACCGACGAAAACCAAGGCAATTATTTCCATATGAATCAATGTAAATCCAATTAATTCATTCTGGGAACTACAAAATACATACAAAACACATTTTATAGAGAATAAATATAGTGTTGAATACTATTTTTCACCTCCAGACTTGTCCGAATTGGCACCTTCGCAGTGCCTAGTAACACTGTGAATGCCAGTGCGCTCTTGCATTTTTCAAACCATTCTCCGTTTGTCTTAAAATCACTAAGTACACTAGCACTCGTCCCTAGAACACTCTTAATGAGATCGGCATACAACAGTCTGGGTTGTTCCACATACGATTGCCCCCGAAACAGAATCGCCATCTAACTGGTTTTGATTTATCCAAATTAATTATAACTATTCGACATATTCAATTGTTTGCGATCTCCGTTTCGTTAGCACATTTATGCCTTTCGCTACATTAGCCTCGTTTATTTCTGTATTTTCCGCCACAATTAACCTTATCGTGGATGGCGACTTCCCGTACATGCGACCGATTTCAGAAATCTTAATGCCGCTCTCGTTTTTTATTATTAGCAAGTGATGCTCACACAACGAAAAACAACGCCAAACTGAGCAGAAGAACGCGTGGAGTCCCTATTGTTTTCGCAAAATTACCAGCGAGGTCATGTGGGCGAGTCGACAAAGTCCAAGGCAATCGACGACAACCGAGACACATTTTTCGCGGAAAAAATCGACGATACCGAAACCTACGAAAACCGAAGGCAACGAAAACCGAGGTTTGACTGTTACTAATACTAATACACCGGATTTAAGAGTTACAACTCAGTCAGTCAACCACTGTTAATTTATTCATGCAACCAAATGTGAACAGTTAATACATTACAATATAACCATGTTGCAAGATTGAATATAGTGTTAACATTCTGTATACACATAGAATAGAAGTTGTAAACATGTTTTAATCGCATCACGTATAAAACATGGCGGACACGAAAATTTATTGTGGGAAATTCTGAAATGTATCAAACACCTGACATTTCCATCAAGACCGCCCGTAGATCAACGAGCGTGCAGTAATCTCAAAACTGGCGCTTCACCTGAGATTGTATATCGTATCACTTGTTGCTGACGTATGCATCCAGTTTATCTGGAATACTGAGCGATGAAATAAAAAAAAAAAAAAGGCGCAAGTCTTCTAGTTTTTATTAACTGCTAAAACAAATTAATAAAACAATAACAAGGATATACCCAGCGGTTAGTGACACAATTCTAAAAACAGCAGCAGCAGCAGCAGCAACAACAACAACAACAACAACAACAACATCAGCAACAACAACAACAACAATATCAACAGCAACAACAACAATATCAAAAGCAACAACAACTAGATATAAACTATCCTTTCATTTTACTTGGGGCGCCTGATCTGGAGTAACCATTGGAAATCGTGAATCTTCTGTCTTCTCTGACATCTGCTGTTTTGATCTGGAGCAGACATTGGAGATCGTGAATCTTCAATTTTCTCTGACATCAGCTGTTTTGATGAAGTTGGGGTTGCTTATTTGTTGCCCAGCTGTTCAGTGCCGAAGGATTGTATATCGCCAAATGTGTCCTCCCATTTGGACAGCAAGACGATATATGGCTATACTAGGGCCATCGTGTTATTTGTTTTGTTTCGTGCTATCTTCCACAATTGTAATGCTCAGTGAATGGAAATCTATATCTATAAAACAAAGTGTATGTATATATGTATGTAAATATGTATGTCCTTTATTTGTTCGCGAACGGCCCATCCGATTGAGATGAAATTTTCTACACGCCTTCCTTTCATTCCAGAGCTGTCAACTGTCATAGTTTTTTTTTTCTTCTTCCTCCTCCTCCCTCCTCCCCCTCCCAAAATACGTACGTAAATATATGATGATGATGATGAAAGAATCCCCGAACCAAAACGCTAGGGAAAGGGAAGAAAATGACGTCACTACACAGAATCGTCACACGGCAATCATCATCATCAAGTGCCGTGCCGGCTGGCGTAGGCGTTCATGGCTCTCCGTAGATCTCAGTCTTTGGTTTTTTGGATCAACTCTGCTGCTGATATTCCTCCATGCCACGGCAATATCAATAACAAATCATCTTTTTATGTGTAAGGAAGTTATCTACAGTCGTGTAGAAGGGAAGAACTACACGAGTATGAATTCGGAATGGCGAACTCTCTCCTCCTCTCTTCTCCTCCCTCCTCCTCCCTCTACCTCCTCCCTCCACCCTCCTCCTCTTCCTCCTCCCTCTCATCCCTCTCCCTCCTCCCTCCTCCTTCTCCCTCTTCCTTCTCCCTCTTCCTCTCCCCACCTCCTCCATCCTCCTCCCTCCTACTCCCTCCTACTCCCTCCGCCTCCTCCCTCATCTTCCCTCCTTCTCCCTCTCCCTCCTCATCCCTCCTCCTCCTCCTGCCTCCCTCCTCCTCCTCCTGCCTCCTTCTCCCTCATCATCCTCCCTCCTCCTTCTCCCTTTTCCCTCTTCCTCCTCCTCCTACCTCCTCCCTCCTCCTCCCTCTACCTCCTCCTCCTCCCTCTACCTCCTCCTCCTCCCTTCTCCTCCTCTTCCTCTTCCCTTTCCTTCCTCCTCCTCCTCCCTCTACCTCCTCCTCCCCATAACTCTTTCCTCCTCCCTCCTCCTCCTCTTCCACCTCCCTTTCCTTCCTCCCCTCCTCATTCTCCCTCCTTCCTCTCCCTCCTTCCTCCTCCTCCTTCCTTCTTCTCCCTCTGCCTCCTCCCTCTTTCTCTCCCCTCCTCCTCCCTCCTCCTCCTCCTTCTCCTCCTCCCTCCTTCTCCCTTCTTCTCCTCCTCTCCCCTCCTCATCCTACCCTCTTCCTCTTCCCCTCCTCCCTCTCCCTCCTCCATCCTCCTCCTCCCTCTTCCTCCTCCTCCCTCTTCCTCCTCCTCCCTCTTCCTCCCTCTCCCTCCTCCATCCTCCTCCTCCCTCTTCCTCCTCCTTCTTCCTCCTCCTTCCTTCTCCTCCCTCCTCCTCCCTCTTCCTCCTCCTCCTACCTCCTCCTCCTCCTCCCTCCTCTCTTTTCCTCCCTCCTCCTCCTCCCTCTAGCTCCTCCCTCCTCCTCTCCACTCTTCCTCCTACCCTCTTCCTCTTCCCCTCCCCCTCCTCCCTATCCCTCCTCCTCCCTTCACATTCCTCCTCCTCCCTCTTCCTCCTCCTCCCTCCTCCTCCTCATCCCTCCTTCTCCCTCCTCCTCCTTCCTCCTCCCTCCTCCTCCTCCTCCCTCCTCCCCCTCCTCCTTCCTCCTCCTCCCTCTCCTCCTCCTCCCTCCTCCTCCTCCCTCTACCTCCTCCCTCCTCCTCCCTTCACATTCTTCCTCCTCCCTCTTCCTCCTCCTCCCTCCTCCTCCCTCCTCCTGCCTTCTCCTCCTCCCTCCTCCTCCCTTCACATTCCTCCTCCTCCCTCTTCCTCCTCCTCCCTCCTCCTCCTCATCCCTCCTTCTCCCTCCTCCCTCCTCCTCCTCCTCCCTCCTCCCCCTCCTCCTTCCTCCTCCTCACATCCTCCTCCTCCCTCCTCCTCCTCCCTCCTCCTCCTCCCTCTATCTCCTCCCTCCTCCTCCCTTCACATTCCTCCTCCTCCCTCTTCCTCCTCCTCCCTCCTCCTCATCCCTCCTCCTCCCTCCTCCTCCTCCCTCCTCCTCCTCCCTGCTCCTCATCACTCCTCCTCCCTCCTCCTCCTTCTTCCTCCCTCCTCCTCCTCCCTCCTCCTCCTCCCTCCTCCCCCTCCTCCTTCCTCCTCCTCCCTCTCCGACTCCTCCCTCCTCCTCCCTCTACCTCCTCCTCCTCCTCCCTCTACCTCCTCCTCCTCCCTCCTCCTCATCACTCCTCCCCCTCCTCCTCCTTCTTCCTCCCTCCTCCCCCTCCCTCCTCCCCTCCTCCTTCCTCCTCCTCCCTCTCCGCCTCCTCCCTCCTCCTCCCTCTACTCCTCCTCCTCCTCCCTCAACCTCCTCCCTCCTCCTCCCTTCACATTCCTCCTCCTCCCTCTTCCTCCTCCTCCCTCCTCCTCCTCTCTCCGCCTCCCTCCTCCTCCTCCCTCTACCTCCTCCCATCCTCCCTCCTCCTCCCTTCACATTCCTCCTCCTCCCTCCTCCTCCTCCCTCCTCCTCCTCCCTCCTCCTCCTCCCCCTCCTTCTCCTCCTTCTCCCTCCTCCTTCTCCCTCTTCCTCCTCCCTCCTCCTCGCCTCCTCCTCCACCCTACTTCTCCCTCCTCCTCCTAATCCCTTCTCCTCCCTCCTATTCCTCCCTACTCTTCCTGTCTCCTCCCTCCTCCTCCCTCCTCTTTCTTCCTCCACCTCCCTCTTCCTCCTCCTGCCTCCATTTACCCAAGACAGACAGACAGTCAGACAGATAGTCGGGAATGGGATCTTATATGACTACTTATATAATTTAAATGAGGTGCTCTCCACCATGGGCTGGGCCGGGTCAGACAGACAGACAGATAGATAGATAGATAGACAGACAGACAGACAGACAGACAGACAGACAGTCGGGAACGGGAACTTATATGACTACTTATATGAATTAAATGAGATGCTCCCCACCAGGAGTTGGGCGATGCCGGGCCGGGTCAGACAGACAGACAGATAGATAGTCGGAACGGGAACTTATATGACTACTTATATGAATTAAATGAGATGCTCCCCATCAGGGTCTGGGCGAAGACGGGCCGGGTCAGACAGACAGACAGACAGACAGATAGACAGACAGACAGACAGACAGACAGATAGTCGGTAACGGGAACGAGAACTTATATGACTACTTATATGAATTAAATGAGATGCTCCCCACCAGGGACTGGGCGAAGCCGGGCCGGGTCAGCTAGTTTACATTATAATACTTGTTCACGTGAATGTGCATCATGTTTTGTAAAAACCTTCTTTTTTGTTTGGCGCTGATTCGGTTTAGCTTCCACGTACTGTTTTCCTCTCCCTCTTTTGTCTAGTATTTTTCTAATTACTAGCACTTTGTCGTCTTTAAAAACAAAAAAAAAACGGAAGTCATTGTGCTTTAAAATAAAAGGCATAATAACCTCTCCAGTTCACGACTCCTGGGCTGAATTGAAGAGACCATATGTTGCCTATACAGCATGATCCCTCTCTCGTTCTGTATAGTTTAGTCCAGAGACAATGTAGCATCAATTAATCAGTAACAAGACCACATAGAAGCTGCCGGATCAGCAAAGCAATGCTTTAACTGTCCGCTTACCGGAGCTTCGATCCCAGACCAGTTGCCCGCCGAGGTTTAGGGCCTGGTTTGCCCTACCACGACATTTAGCTTTTTGATTGCATTTCCTCGAACCAGGATCCGGTTTGTACCATCCCAATTGCTCTCCGTTGGCACAAAGCGAGGTGTCGGGTTTGGTGAACGCCGCCCAATATTCGGCGCTAACAGAAAGCAGGTAGTGCCTTCTAAATTATTAATATTTTTCTACATAAGGTTAATTTCTATTTTCTATTAATATACCCGATTTCGTAAGAAATGGATGACTGAAGAAATTTTACACCTAATGGAAACAAGAAGACTCAACAAAATAATTCTGCCACATATGAAGAAATTCACAGACAAGTCAGAATATTATGTAAGGAGGCAAAAGAAGCATGGCTTGAGGAAAAGTGATTAGAAATTGAAAAACAACACAACAGTCAAAATACCAAATTAGTGCACAAAAGAATTCAGGAAATTACTAATAAAAGAACAAGTACATCAGCAGGCTGTCTAAAAACTAAAGATGGCAAAATCATAATAGAAAAAGATCAGATTCTACATGTATGGACAGATTATGTGAAAAACCTCTATGATGATAACAGAGAGGAACAGTATGATATTAGATTTAATAATGAAGGACCGCCAATTTTGAAGATGGAGGTTCGAAATGTTCTTAAGCATATGAAAGCTGGCAAGGCCCCCGGTGCAGATAACATCACAACAGAAATGATTAAAGCTTTAGAAGAATATGGAATAGATCAAGTCACCAGACTGCTGAACACATTATATGATACTGGAGATATACCTTCTGAATTATGTAACTCTGTATTTATTGCAATCCCAAAGACATCAGGAGCCTTGGAATGTGATCAACATAGAACAATTAGTATAATGAGTCACATCACACAGATTTTGCTACGAATTATCATGCAAAGAGTGAGGAAGAAAATACAACCTGAAATAGGGGAAGAACAATGTGGGTTTGTAGAAGGAAAGGGTACAGTAAATGCTGTGTATATGCTGCGAACAGTTATTGAACGTGCTATAGAAGTAAACAAGGATATTCATCTTTGCTTTATTGACTACACAAAGGCTTTTGATAAAGTTAGACATGTCAACATGGTGGATATGCTTGCAGATCTACAAATTGATGGGAAAGACATTAGACTTATAAAAAATATATATTGGAAACAACAAGCTGCCATAAGGATTGATAATGAAGTGGGACAATATCAGCCTATTAAGAGAGGTGTTAGGCAGGGATGTGTAATGTCTCCAGATCTTTTTTCCCTATACAGTGAAAATATTTTCAGAAATGTAGAAGATATAAATGGAATCAGCATTGGAGGACGAAACATCAATAACATTAGATATGCAGATGATACAGTATTGATTGCAGACAATGCGCAGGATCTGCAACAATTAGTAGATGCGGTTGTTGTACACAGTGAGCAACTGGGGTTAGAATTAAATTGTAAAAAGACACAGGTTATGGTAGTCACTAGGAAGAACGAAATACCACAATGTAATATACAAGTAAATGGGACTATTCTTCAACAAGTGAATCGGTACAATTATCTCGGAACAGTCATAACATCTGATGGGAGATGCCTTGAAGAGATTAGAACAAGAATCGCCATGGCGAAAGTAGCCTTTAGCAAGATGAAAAACATTCTGACCAATAAAAAGATGTCAATTGAAACGAGAAAAAGAGTGTTGAGGGGATACATAGAGCCTGTTCTTTTGTATGGATGTGAAACTTGGACAATGAGCAGTCAAGCTGAAAAACATCTGATGGCTGCAGAAATGTGGTTTCTGAGGAAAATGCAAAGAATACCATGGACAGACAGAAAAACCAATGACCAAGTACTACAGGAGACAAATGACAATCGTAAGTTGATTAGAGAAATTAGACGTAGACGGTCAAAATTTTTTTGACATGTTATAAGAAGAAATGGAATGGAGAACTTAGTGACAACTGACAAGATCGAAGGGAACAGACCAAGAGGAAGACCGAGAGGAAAATACCTGGATGGCTTGGCCACATGGCATGGACGAGACAGGAACACTGAGCTGATCCACGACTCTGGTGATCGAGTGAAATGGCGAGTCATGACCGCCCACGCTTTCCGGCATGGCACATGATTGATTGATTGATTGATACCCGATAAATTTCTCGGGTGTTTGCTTCCTTCTGATGTGTATGAGTGAACCAGCAGCACAGACAGCTCTGAATACCCCGGAGTGTGTTTTCTTCTGTGTCTACGATATTCTTAACCTTCTCTCCGCAAACAAATTAACACCGCCTACAGTTTCTTTGCGGGTGTAGGATATTAATTCTATCTTATTCTTTAGGAAAGGGATGAGAGCACGTGTTCAAATAGCAGACACGAGAATCCCTGAACTGTATGGACAGACATCGGCATTGCCACACTGATTTAAATTGCTGAAGATAGAGAGCAGCGACAGATTCTGACAACTAATGTATCCATCATGGCACCCTCACGACTCGCAGATGAGTTTATGAGATAGAGGGAGATAAATAATTTACATAAACGAGATTGTGAATAACTATTATTAATAGGCACAACTTGGCAGTGTGCTCAGAAAATGAGGGGAAACGCGTGCTCAGAAAATGAGGGGAAACGCGACGAGCAATGATATAATTTGTGACTAGATAACACTAGATAGTGTCACAACAGGAGGAAATCTAACAGTGATGCTACATGAAACCCAGACTGGATTGTTTATTATTGTGGTCGGTGAGCAAGAGGGCATATTTATAGAAGTCTATCTGCGTAGTGATGGAAGGCGGCGATTGATGAGTGAAACTGGTGCTGAGACGATGCCGAGTCAGTGTACAGATGGGAGGTAGATAAATCTGTCAGGTCCTGGAAGTCAAATCTCTGGGCAAGGGAGTAGGTTAATTAAATGAGCTGACACTGAGCTAAGACCGACAACTGAAATACTGTGGCAGTATGCATGTTGATGCAATTGTTCTCTCCCTTGTATTACAATCATGCCGAAACAGTCTTATTTGAACTGGTTCCAAATGAGCAATTTAGTTTGGTCAATTATGTTTTCTGAAGGTCAACCGTGAGCCGTAGTAGTGTAGTGCCCAGCCGGCCCGTTATGCATGGTGCTTCGAAGGACAAACACTCCCACTCGGACGTTTTTGCATTCCATATAAACGGGAAGGTTAACCCGTTCAACAAACGCCCTCTAAAGTCGGATGTGTCGGCCTAAGGGCGCAAATAAAACAGGCAAAACGCAAAAACGTCCGAGTGGGAGTGTAATGTTCCTTCGAAGCACCCGGGAAGGTAACCCGGTCAACAAACACCCGCAGAAAGTACGAAAGTCTCATTAACACGAAATGGAACGCTTGGCCTAGCGAATCCATTATGTGAAAGTCCGAAGCGAAAGCTTGCTGAGTGGATGTCGTCTGCAGACTGACCGTTCCTGATTTGCACGGGGAGCGGGCCGTGGCGAAGGAAATGCCCAATACATGGAAGTGAGGGATTTAAGCAGACATGAGCAGGACGTGGCGATTCCTTGGGTACGCCCGGTACCAGAGCTCTATGTGTAGGCTCTGCAATTATGGAATCCTCCTTGGATGGCGGATAAATACCCATGGACTGCCCCTGCCTTCCCTTGAGGGCTGACCGTGAAGTCTTCGACCGTTCTAACTTGACCAGCTGGGATGTGGACGACGCCACAACAGTAAAAGCCGAATGTCCGAATGCAATTAGGTCTGAAAAACACTCCGGGTGAACGCAGAAGAAGAAGAAGAAGAAGAAGAAGAAGAAGAAGAAGAAGAAGAAGAAGAAGAAGAAGAAGAAGAAGAAGAAGAAGAAGAAGAAGAAGAAGAAGAAGAAGAATCCATATCTCGACCGATTGTAAAATCTGTCTTGGGCTCCCAGATTGACCTAGACCAGGTCCACGCACTAATTGTTTTTTGTTAATTAAAGTAAAGAAGCAAGCGTGCTACAGCTTCGACAACATCGTCGCTTCCCAGTAGTTGAGATCGTGGTCAAACGCTTGCCTTGTTTAATGTAAAAAAAAAAAAAACATAGCTGAGAATCACACATATTTATTAGACAATTTAAAAATATTTAAAAGTGAGACATCTGACTTTGCTTTGCAGAACTAATGCATCAAAATTTATCTCGACTCATGTTGTCGCTACACGCAAACAGTTTTCCGAATGAACATCAGTAATTCGTGTTCTAACTTGTGTTTTGATGTGCTTCATGCGACTAAAAAGCTGTTCACGCGCATAAGTGTTTCCAGATAGCGAAACCATCGACAGAGCATGTTTGTAAAATGCAGGATATTTATCCTTGTCTAAATATGTTCTATAGAACTCTTCCAAACCAACTCGATGGAATTTCTCCTTGAACTGTGTATCACAACACATTTCACCATGTTCCATTTGTAATCATCCTGGTAATAAATTCACGTCTACCGCGAATGGCGTTGCAAATGCACACAAAAAGCACATGCTTGGTTTTTAAATCCTTAAATCGGTTTTCAAATTCCGAGGTTTCCCCGGGAAGGTTAACCCGGTCAACAAATGCCCGCAGAAGTCGGATATGTCGGCCTAACGGCGCAAGAACGCAGCTCTGCTGTAAACAGGCACAACGCAATCACGTCCGAAAAAAAGGTCCGGATGAACGCAGCAGCAGAAGAAGAAATTCAAGGTTTAAGTCTGATATCAAGGAAGCGTATTTATCCGCCGCCCCCTGTGTGACGTCTGGCTGCAAGACAATGTAGGAAATTGAATACATTTTTTGGTCCACGTGTTGTTCCCAAACACCAAGTTTCATTTGAAATGCAGAAATATGATCGTACATCTTATTAATTAATCGATCTTTCCCTTGTATACGAGTCTTAACGTCATCTAGGTGGCTAGTTATATCGACCAGAAATGCAAAGTCGCAAACCCACTCTTTGTCTTCAAACTATGTGATACTTTTTGACTTGCTTGCAAAGAATTATTGTATTTCTTGCTGCAAATCAGAAACTCCCTCTTTTCAACAATTTGGCACTGGCCAGCCATCTTACTTCTGCATAAAATGTAACTGTGATTCAACCCGTTCGACTTAATGAAGATCACTATTTTCACGACCACTTTCATGACATGGTCCATTTTGAGGGACTTCGAACATAAATTCTCTTGATGAATAATGCAATTAAAATTTTGCATTGAAGTATTTACCGACTCTGGAGGCCTCATTTTCAATCAATTTTACTAAACCTTCGTGTTTGAAAACCATTGCTGGGGCACTATCCGCTGTTAAGCTTGATAAGTTGTTAAGTTGTAACGAAAAGCGATTCAATGTCGACGTAACAGCCTCTAACAAATCTCGTGACTTAGTACTGACTACTGTCCTTAAGTGGATACAGTGCCGCTAATTCTTATGTCTTTTTAAAATGGACGTTCACTCCTGATAAAAATTGCCAGTTGGGCAGTATCTGCCATATCTGTGCTTTCATCCAATGCTAGAGCATAAAATATAAACTCGAATGCTGGACTTTTCAAATTATCTTCAATATGTTTTCCAATGTCGTCCACACGCATAGTAATAGTCTAATGAGACAGACTTATCTTTGAGAAATCCTCCTTCTTTTCTGGACATAGAATTTCAACGACGCTTTCCAAACATTCCTTAACTATTTCATCATCTGAATATGGCTTCGATTTATTTGCTGGTATCATGGCTACTGCATAACTTGCTTTTACATAGCATGTTGACTCTAAACCCGCTCTAGTAAATATCTTTTGTTGTGCAGAAATGCTTTTTTAAAGTCATTTACTTGGTCTTGTCGAAATTGCCCTTTGCACTTATCAAACTTATTTGCATGTTTAGTCTCGTAGTGCCGTTTGGTGTTATACTCTTTCAAATCAGAAACAGATTCGTTGCACACCAAGCACATAGGCTTTGTTTTAATTTTCACGAAAAAATAGTTTATAATTCACATGTCTAGAAAACTTCTTAATTCTTCTGTGATTCTTCTCTTCTTTGGTCTAACGTCTTTACTGGTTGATGCCATGGTAGGTCTTCGTTTTTAACTGAAAAAAAAATAAAACACCACGGGTAATACTAATTAATAATAATTAAGTAATTTAAATTACATAAATAAACAAACGTTTCAGAGTTTACTTACCTATAGATTCGATATGGTAGACAGGATACTTGGTTAAAGTGGTTTGATCTCTTATTATAAACATGATAAATATGTATTTTAACGTCGATCACAGTATCTCTCCAGGCGTTGTGGCGGCAATAGAACGAAACTACAGAATAACACGGAACTTTGTCAAGCTGGACTGAAAAAGTTATGAGTATGAGCCCGATAGCGTTGCAAACTTCCCGAAGACCACAGAACTTATATGTCATAAGTTGAAGTCTCATATTTAATTTTATCAACGCCTAGCGTCGGGCAAAAAAAAACAAAAAACAACTAAGTAACCTTGAGTGTCAATAGCGGGGTATTTGAAATAGCTAAAATCTATGAATTTTCCTGAAAATGCAGGATATTTAAAATAGCTCAAAATCAATGAATTTTTTCCAAAATATGCGAGATAGTTTCAAATTTCTCATAGCTATAATTTAAAAACATATGATACGAACGACTCATGATGTAATGTTAATTTGGTGATATGCACAATAAAGTCAACATTTATGTTCATTTGATCTAGCTCCTGCGGGTCGCAACATGACTCCGGGCGGGCCACATGCGGCCCGCGGGCCTCGTGTTAGGCCACTCCTGACCTAGACTAAAACTGGTACACGAAATGTCTCGGGAACTAGAAGGGGTCGCTGTGATACCGACCACGTCACCCACTGAGCGCTAATTGGACTATAAAATAACGGAGCTTAGCACCATATACATCTCATATGCGTCTTAAGGCGTGGACAAGGACCGTGTACTTTTTACTTCACAGTATAGTCTGTTGTTAAGATACAAGAGCTGCACATCATCGTCATCAAGTTCCTTGCCAGCTGGCGTAGGCGTTCATGACTCTCCACAGATCTCGGTCTTTGGTTTCCTGGATCAACTCTCCTGCTGATATGCCTCCATGCCACCGTCTCAATCTATCCAGCATCATTTCTCTTGGTCTGCACCTGCCTCTCTTCCCCTCCATCTTTCCAGTTGTCACGATGTTCTACGATGCCTCTCTTCTCATCGCATGACCGAAGACAGATGTTTGTCTCTTTCTTATTGTTGTATATAATGCTTCAGTTTCATTAGCCTGTTTCAGGTAGTCGTTGTTACTTACTTTGGAGTCCAATGAATTCGCAAGATTCGTCTCATGAATCATATCTCTGTTGCTTCTAATTTCTTCTTAATTTGTTCATTTACAATTCCAAGATTCACTGCCATACAGCAAAACTGGTTCTACATAGCATTTCGGCACTCTCTTTCTTACATTCAGTGATAGTGACTTATTGCATAAGATACTCTTCATTTTCTGAACAAGTATGTGCAACAAGCTATCTAACTTGTAAAGTGTATTCAAAAAGGCAGACCGAATAAACCTTCGATATAAATAAACCAAATTGTTAACCACTTTATGTGACGCGTGAACTATGCAGACACCTGGTTTATCTTCAACAAATAAAACGTCAAGGACTCATTGTGCATGCTGACGGTGCTTGTCCCATGTTTGTATAGACTAGCTGACACTCCAAGGCTGTTGTGTATAGACTAGCTGACACTCCAAGGCTGTTGCATAGACTAGCTGACACTCCAAGGCTGTTGTTTGACTAGCTGACACTCCAAGGCTGTTGTGTATAGACTAACTGACACTCCAAGGCTGTTGTGTATAGACTAGCTGACACTTCAAGGCTGTTGTGTATAGACTAGCTGACACTCCAAGGCTGTTGCATAGACTAGCTGACACTCCAAGGCTGTTGTGTATAGACTAGCTGACACTCCAAGGCTGTTGTGTATAGACTAGCTGACACTCCAAGGCTGTTGTGTATAGACTATCTGACACTCCAAGGCTGTTGTGTATAGACTATCTGACACTCCAAGGCTATTGTGTATAGACTATCTGACACTCCAAGGCTGTTGTGTATAGACTATCTGACACTCCAAGGCTGTTGCATAGACTAGCTGACACTTCAAGGCTGTTGTATATAGACTATCTGACACTCCAAGGCTGTTGTGTATAGACTAGCTGACACTCCAAGGCTGTTGTATATAAACTAGCTGACTCTCCAAGGCTGTTGTGTATAGACTAGCTGACACTCCAAGGCTGTTGTATATAGACTATCTGACACTCCAAGGCTGTTGTGTATAAACTAGCTGACACTCCAAGGCTATTGTGTATAGACTAGCTGACACTCCAAGGCTGTTTTATAGACTAGCTGACACTTCAAGGCTGTTGTATATAGACTATCTGACACTCCAAGGCTGTTGTGTATAGACTATCTGACACTCCAAGGCTATTGTGTATAGACTATCTGACACTCCAAGGCTGTTGTATAGACTAGCTGACACTTCAAGGCTGTTGTATATAGACTATCTGACACTCCAGCGCTGTTGTATATAAACTAGCTGACACTCCAAGGCTGTAGTGTATAGACTAGCTGACACTCCAAGGCTGTTGTGTATAAACTAGCTGACACTTCAAGGATGTTGTGTATAGACTATCTGACACTCCAAGGCTGTTATGTATAGACTAGCTGACACTCCAAGGCTGTTGTGTATAGACTAGCTGACACTCCAAGGCTGTTGTGTATAGTCTAGCTGACACTCCAAGGCTATTGTATATAAACTAGCTGACACTTCAAGGCTGTTGTGTATAGACTAGCTGACACTTCAAGGCTGTTGTATATAAACTAGCTGACACTCCAAGGCTGTTGTGTATAGACTAGCTGACACTCCAAGGCTGTTGTGGTCAATATTACACCGATAGCCTTTACTTCCTGGAACATTTCCAGGTAAAAAATTTCAGGTTGATCTACCTTAAAGCCCGGGTCAAGTAAAAATAATAATCATGTAATAAACATATAAGTAAACAAAGAATATTTTCGAAGTAATATTATCATGATGGCATGTGCTCTTTACAAAAATTGGACCCGAAGCACTTTCCTGCTATAGGTTTGTGGTGAGATAGGGCACAATCATATTTCGTGGGTCTGAATGCACGGGAGAATAGGCGTTCAATCTTTCCCTTACTTTCTCAGGCGTCTCTTATAAAGACTTGAAGTAGCGGAATCCTGTATAACCAATGCATATAACTTAATATTTTGAAAAGGGAAGATTTTTATTTTGAAAATACGAAATCTAAGAATGTTGTGTTTAAGTGATTAATTAAAACAAATACAAATAAGTGAAATAAAATATTTTGGACGTACAAAAAGGCATGAAAGTCTATGGAATTTTCCGATATACTACCACCTCCATAGGCGTGAGACAGTGGGAATCTTAAAGAATGCAGACAACTCAGGCTGAGATGCGACATTTTTAACCAGATAAGAATTTGAGCTTCTGTGTAATTTAACAGTGGCACAATGTAATAACAAGTAAGCCCTAGCTGCGAGAACATGTCCGTTTGGCCTATATCAGCTCCTTTTGAGGGAAAACTGTGCAGATGTTAAGGACATCAAGTTGTCCGTTGATGTCATAAAATATATTCCTGTTCACATCTGAAGATGTAAACAAGTGAAAGAAGGCGACAACGATGTAAACATGTTTGGCATCGAACAATTTCATTTGGGGATAAACTCCATGAAGATATCAACAATTCACATTGACCACGGTTTTGAGGGTTGACGTCTGGTGAAATCGTGAAAGTAAACAGATTTGTCGATATTGCTTGTAGCTAGATGCAGCAGATCTAGACCTGTTACTTGATTTTGTGTTAATTTTCGATCAAATAGCAGTCCACAAGTATTTAATGGCCATGCCTCTATGTACACTACCTCGACATGAGCGTATACAATCGAGATTTGTCAGCAGCTATCTGATCTATCCAGCAAGGATTCTATATTGAAAATTGTTTATTAAGACAAATAAATATAAGGTAAATAAAATATTTTGGGCGTATATTAGACAAATACATGAAAATCTAGAAAAATCATTATGATATGTATTGTACTATGAAGATAGAGAAGAGGAGAACCACACAGCAGATCAGGGGTGTCAAACTCAATCGCTCAGCGGGCCAAAACTCAAATCACATGTACGGTTGCGGGCCGGACAGGATAAACATTCAATAAGCCGAAAATTAAATATTTTTTAAAACATTAATATGATATCTGATAAAGTTGACGGTTGTGTTACAGTGCTCATTACATCTTCCATGATGAGGACTTTACCACACAGCGATCCTTGGTGTATGATGCAGTGATATGCTATCATTTCACCAATGCAGTTCTCCTGCATCTTTAACCGCATCCTTCCAACTAGTTCACTTTCTTTCGCCACACATCGCCGGTGCTCCATCTGTTGTCAGTCCAACGAGTTTGTCTCAAGGAGGATGTTGGTTAAACTTTGACATACGTTGTCAATAAATGTCTTTTCCTGTCGTTGTCCCATGCATGGATTTCGTGTCCAATATTTCTTCTGTATCATTCAAACTGGAGTCCACTCCACGGATGAAGATGGCGAGCTGTGCAGTGTCAGTCGTGTCATTTCATTACTTTCATCGACAGCAAGGGAGAAAGCAACAATGTCTTTGCCTTTTTCGATCAGCTATGTTTTCACATCAGTGGTCATCTCACAAACCCAATTAACAACCGTATTTCTACTAAGGCTTACCTTTGCAAACATCTGTTCTTTGTCTGAACACAAGATGTCACACACTTTCATCATGCAGCGCTTCAGAAACTCTCCTTCTGTAAATGGTTGGCTTGATTTTGCGATCTCCTCTGACACAATAAAACTTGCTTTGTCTGCAGCATCAGTTTGTGATTTTACTTTGGTGAAAAACATCTGCTGTTATGTTAGATGTCCTCTTCAATTCTTCTACATTCTGCTCTGTATTCAGGCTGTTTAACTTGTATTGATGTTTAGTCTCGTAGTGCCGTCTCAGATTATATTCTTTGATCACAGCCACATTATTTCTACAAATTAGACACACAGGTTTACCGCCAATATCAGTAAACATATATTTAGTCTCCCAGCGGCTTTGAAAGGCTATATTTTCAGAATCAACTTTTATCTTGGCCATTTTAAAGGCTAGCTTTGATTTCTAAAGATTGTGCATCTACCGAAAGACGCTTGATTGATATCAGGTTAGCCGTAGCCGGAAAAGGTGATGTAATATCCGGGCATTACATTACTTTAATTTTTTTTTAATGCGCCAATCCAAAACGAGCATCTGAACGTTGCTAGGTAACTATAACGACGAACACTAACTCACTACACGACTTTTATTTTCGCTTATTCTTATCAAAGCGAGAACGCTCTCAGGTAGCCTATCATTCGGAAGGCTGCTAATTAGGGAATTTGATTCGCACTTTATATCGTGACCATAA
Source organism: Cepaea nemoralis (assembly GCA_014155875.1). Taxonomy (NCBI): domain Eukaryota; kingdom Metazoa; phylum Mollusca; class Gastropoda; order Stylommatophora; family Helicidae; genus Cepaea; species Cepaea nemoralis. Next base: position 24,485 of record JACEFZ010016012.1, read on the forward strand.
AAAAAAAATACTTTTGCCTAAATTCTCTCTTGGGCCGAATATATTTGTACGTCGATTGAGACCTCTCGGGTCTGATATTATTGTACGGCGGGCCGCATGTGGCCCGCGGGCCTTGAGTTTGACACCTGCGACGTAAATGGATTGAAATTGCCATAAATAGTTTACCAATGATAGCAACAGTTTAAGTTACACAAGATCTTGTCTTATTTTGAGCTATTTATTAATTGATCCCTCAATTCCCAATTCTTTACGATATTTTTATCGTATATAATTTATATCACATATAATTTTCTATCTTTCAATATAAAACAAAAATATGATCGTTCAAAGATATGTTTTAAATCCTATCTTTGAATGATATATTTATTTAATCTAGTCTTTCAATGATATATATATTTATTTAATCCAGTCTTTGCCGGTTTCCCTGGCCAAGAGTTAGCGACTTTCTCCGTAACCCCGTATACTCTCGTGAGTAACGTGACGTGCGCGAGAATCGGTGGTGGTTCTAGCCGTGTCGGTAACTTAGGGGTATGTGAGCCGGTCGCTCAGAAAGCAATGGCAAACTATTGAGCGTAATCTTGCCAAGAAATCAACAATCAGCTGAAAGATGCTGATGTTGACAGCGATGTCCTGTTAAGGATATGAGAAGAAACAAAAAAAAAAAATCCAGTCTTTCAATTATATATTTCCTGATTCCAGTATTTCAATTATATTGTTTTAAAATATGATCCTTCATTACATTATTTTAACATCTGATCTTTCAATTGTATATTTTAGTCCTATAGGTCACTGATATTTTTAAGTTCTACTTTTTAATTGTATTTTTTTTTTTAGATCTGATCTTTCAATAGTATTTACTCGGTTCTATCTTTCCACATTTTCAGGGCATTATTGGCCATCTAATAATAACGAGTGTATCTATCTCATTGTCAAGTCATAGTCAGATATGACTGAGCTATCGTATGACAGTAGGGGGTTCTACCTGCTTTCTGTTAGCGCAGAATTTTGGCGGCGCTCACCAAACCCAACACCCCTCATTGTGTCAACGGCCACGGTCGGGGCAACTCTATTGGAAGGGTACAAGCTTTATCTTGGTGCGAGGGAATGCAGCCTAAAGACTAAATGTCATTGCAGGACAGACCAGCCCTTAAGCTTCGGTCGAAATTGGTTTAGGTTCATTGCTTTGTTGATCCGACAGCTTCTGCAGCTTGTCTTGTTCCCGGCGTATTGGTATTACCTTTCCTCTGGAATAAACTAGGCATGCCGAGAGAGGGATGATGCTGCATGGGCAACGTATGGCCTCTACAATTCAGCCCAGGCATTGTGCTATGGAAATGACCATGTGTTCACATTCATCCATTTTGGACGAATATTTACTGCACGAATGGGTCTGATCATGCCATGGATTGCAGTACAGATGTCTTTTTGAAGCACAATGTAACAATTTATCGTCTGTCAAGACGGCCAGGTGTCAGTATTACAGCTAATGGGGACTATCATTTGTAATATATATGTTATTTTTTATACTGACCGGATCACCCACTATCACACGTTTTCTTTACAATCAGTCCAATGTTCTTGATGATCTTTGCTTGATCTTATCGTGTGATGGTCGTTGTCTAGGTAACGATACTCAGGGGGTGTCAATGGAGATATTTAACTGTCTTGCAATATAACTCACCCCTGCAGTGCATATTCACCAGTCATTAAACAAGATTCCGTTGGCGCACATAATCCTTTATTACAGAAATAAGACGGACAAACGGAACATGTTTATACATCCAGAAACAATATAATCCATAGAATATAAATATCCTCCTCACAATTTAACCAGCACACATCAATGCCTTCTCACGGCCTGCTTCTCATCACATTCACAAGACAGGTAATCCAGCTACTATCCACGGCTGGATCTCCCACAATACAACCCACACCTTGGGTTGGAGCCACTGCTCAACTATGCAACCCACTCTGGGTTTTGGCCCTCAATTCCCTATAGAACCCACTCTGGTTCAGGCCTGTCTTCACAACTCGGAGAACAACACAACCCCGTTGTACGTGGACTACCGACTCCTTCGGTATCTCAAACTCGACTCCCTGGAACGACCTGCCCCGCAGTCAGTCTCTTCTCTCACTGCCCTTCCAGTCTCCTGACTTCACACAACACACAACTGTCTTTCGCCCCATCCGCCTTAGGGGTTTTTTCCCTCTACCCTCACTATTTTATTTCTCAGGACTGGCTGTTTTCTCATAGCCAGGTCAGTCACTTTCCTGTCTCCCACTCTCATCTCCATTCTTCCTCATGCCCGGTCACTCACCTCAATGTCCATGACCCAGGCTTATGTCATCACCCCCCTCTTAAAAGAAAACTTCGTTTTCAAATATTGGGAGACTAAAACTTACTAAACATGTGACCCAGACATATAGCCTGGGTAGCCCTAAGTATGGCTGCACCTTACTCTAGCTACCACACTACATAATACATCAAATGCTCATAGTACACTCCTATATTCATCACACATAAATACAACCATCTTCTATCTTGTGTATCAATGCATGCACTAATACATCACATAATAATAATACATCATAGAAAAGCATTATACTTATGTACCCACAGGTCTCTTACTACTTCACGACCACACAATACTATTTGTGTACCGACCCTATATCAGGTGGTTCTGTTCTTGCATTAACCCTCCTCTGATTCCTGTCGATGCTGTGTCTACCTTTCATGTACCCATGACTCATGGTACCTCTACAATTACAACATCTGTTTGCTATCCCTAGCCCTGGGTCAGTAATGTCGCGAACACTCTTTTGACCTGACTCAACTTTCCTATCTGCATATTGCACCGTTACACTTGAGTCTCTGTTTAGTCTGAACTCTTTATTCAATCTTGGCCCATATACCTGGCACCTTGCTTTCTGCTGCATACGCCTTATGCCTATGTGCCCTGCACATGCACTATCCTGAGCTGTTCTAGTATATCGGTCTCTATGTGCTAAAGGTACTGCTCCTTGCCCACGTGCAGTTCTGCTATCTGAAAACCTGCGAGTGAGAACATTGTTCTTCCTCTCGAAGCACCATCTACCTTTCTTTGACTGCCTATGTTCTACTCTCCTACACCCTTGGGAACATTTGTTCAGAGTAGTATCTTGTCTCTGGGATTCACTAGCACTATATTTGGGATCCATTCTCATCTGCTCAGCTGTACTATCCTTGTCCTGAGTTCCTGTGTCTACTTCAAGTGCCTCTTCTACCTCAGCTATACTCTCTAATTTAGGTTCTCTTGTGGTAACTACCTCATTACTGCTTACACTATATTTTCGGTCCCAATAAACTACTTCCTCTTCTGTACAATCTTTAACTCCTATAACATTTCCTATGATCAAATCAGCCACTGGTGAGTCCAAAACACACGCTGTCACTCTTCCAGTGATATATGGTGTTTTTACTGTTATTATGGCTACTGGGTAGAACTCTACTGTGCCGTTGAATGTTATGCATCTAATCTTTTTCCCTGTATAATCCGAGGGATCTATTAAACTTCTCCTCACTCCGATAGACGTACATCCGGAATCCCTAATTGTTAACGCTGGTCTATCATTGACAAATCCCTGATGCAGCTTCAGACTTCCTCCTTCATGCACTGCTGATCCTGCTTTCACTGTATGACCACATATTAGGACTGGCTGACTGTCTTTTTCAAAAAGAGGTTTGCACCCACTACAATCTTCATTGTTCAGCGTCTCAATTACTTGCGCTGCATTTGAGTGCTCTGTTTCTCTCATCCTACATTGATGGCTGATATGCCCCTTCTTTCCACATTTGAAACAAGTAATCTCCCTTTTAGTGTTGTTCGTTGGTCCATCTGATGGTTGTGCATCACACTCTGCTGCCTTGTGTCTCCAGCTCCCACAATTCCAACATCCGGCATAATTTGGACGTCTCTGGAAGTTCCCTCTTCTATATGGGTACCGTCCTACTCTACCAACATTGTTTCCTCGGAAACCATTATCTTGAAGTTCTTGCTGCTCACCTTTCTGTGCTGAATCCACACTTTTCGCCCTTGGTCTGATGACTGGATTCTGGTCCTGTTTAGTGTACGCTGCACAGACTATTTCCTCACTCATTAGTTTCCCAATAGATACGTTAGGATGTGCAGTCATGTAGTTTTGCCCTAACTGAGACATTGTGTCTATGTCCTTTGGCTTCCGTTCCTCAAAGAACGCCACTAAATTAGAATTGCATGCAGATACTACCTTGTCTCTTAACATTAGATCTACTAATTTATTAAAATCTTTCCCTACTTCTGCGAGCTCCATCCATTTGTTAAATGTATTCTTTACTGTGTTAACAAAGTCTGTGAAATCTTGATTTGTCTCTGGCCCTAACTGTCTAAACTTTGTCCTATATCCATGCTCAGTTAGTTGGAACTTTGTCAGCAAACGTTGACGTAAGATAGTGTAGTTGTTTCTTTCTTCTACAGGTAAATTGAACATGGTGTCTAGTGCCTTACCCGTAAGAAGCTCCCCTAGTCTAATAGCATACTGTTCTCGGGGATGCCTAACACTTTCGCTGATGCCTGATATCTGTCAAGATAAGCTTCAAGGTTGTCTCGGTCCGTAAAGTATGGCAGTTTTAGTCTCTGTGACGACTGCGAGGTTTTCTACTTTCCTCACTTTGACCCTTCGAAGATATTTCTACTTTTCTTAACTCGATTTCAGTTTGCATCTGACACTTGATCTTCTCTTTCTCAATTTCCATTCTCATGTGTGTCTCTCTCTCTTCCTGTAGACGCTTGGTTTCCATTTCAGCTAGTCTTTTACTCTCTCAGTCTACTTTCTCTTCCTGTAGACGCTTGCTTCCATTTCAGCCTAACTTTTACTTCCTGCAGGAGTTTTGCCTTCGAGTTCTGCCTGTCTCTGTTCTCTTTCGGCTTGTCTCTGGTCTCTTTCAATCTGTTGTTGTTCTTTTGCTTCGGCATACTCTTGTAACTCTTTACCCTTCAGGCCTATTCGTTCACCTGCTTCAATATATTCCATTAAAGTAGGCATCTTGTACTTGTGGACACGTTGCTGTCTGTCAGCCAACTATAAATGTAAGACTCTGCTACTAGTCTTTGTGTCACTTCCCTAAGTACACCAGCACTCCCTGTGTCACGTAACTTCGTAGTGCTAAAATATCACTCTGTACTCACCCAGTCACTCTATAAGCACTAGGTAGTGAGGTAGGGAAGTATCACCTATACTCCCTTATATCTATATATCTATGACCACAAGTTCATGAAGTCCCTGGAAATATTGTTAAACATACATATAAATACATATACAAAACGAATGAATGATAACACTAAATGTTGTCTATAAAAACGTTAGACTCACAAGCCAAGTACACGGAGACGGTGATCACACAGAAATAAACCACAGTAACAACCACAAGCTTGTGTAGGGACACCCACAGTGCGCGTAAAATATAAACTGACTCAGATACCACTAGATAGTAGACACGACAAAAGTTCACAATAATAACATATATCCGAACACAGCAAATATCATATGCAAATATTATGAAAAGAAAGAGAAACAAAAACAATTTATAGCATCAACATATACACAAATCTGACGTCAGACAACTCGGCTCTAGATATTGGTTAAGACTATTCCAATGCCACTGCACGACACGTTAACTCATTAACGTTTTTCTTACAAAAATATCGTAAGCACCAGAAAGAAAAATAAATTTGTGTGCTGTATCCCGACTCTCGAGAAACACCCCAAAAAATCCCCTACACCTGACAAACACCGGACCACAAACAAGTAATAGCTTAACAACCGAAAACAATATTTATAAGACAATGAGCAGCAAACAAAATGTACAACTCGTTGGCCGACAAATATGTGCCTATTAATGATAATCCGTCGCCACAAGTTCGGTTTTTTTTAAAGAATTTTTCACAATATGTTGGGAATGTATATTGGTAAATGTTCCGAAATGTCTACGATATTCCACATTTGTTGCGTGGTGACTTAATTTTACGTGGTGATCACAAGTTCAAACCGTCGAAAAAAATTGAAGATGATGATTGATTATCCACAATGTTCTGTCTCGACCCAGTCCGTCACGTTATTGTACTTTCCTTGGACGTGGTCTAATAATCCAAAAGTCTTTTCTACCTTCGTTTCGAAGATGGCGCTTTGCTGTATCATAAATGTTATAGATTTCCCTAACAGAAAAAGACCACAATAATGGCAGTAAATGATCAACGCTTTCACTCTGTACCGTCAGTTCTTTTTTGGCAACTGTATGCAACTATGTTCGCGGAGCCGACACGTCATCATTCGTTGTCAAAATGTTTGCTGATTATAAAGTAATGAACACAAAGGGCTTTTAACAAAGACGAACAATCAAGTCTGGTTTCACACAAAACGCCTTGTTTTGTTCATTCACAATGAGTCATCTTGACCACCATAGGTCGTGGAAATTCCCGAGTATCTTTCCTCCTTCCACCCCCAACTCACAATGTCACCTCAATTTCTCTTTATCACTCTCAGTGAAAAATTCCTCCGTAAAACAGTTTTCACACAAACTTGACAGCCCCACCCGACTGCTATTTTAACTCCGTGGAAAGTCACACTTAATCTGTCTGTAAAATGCCCGGAACTTTTCCGCCATACACAAACACTTTCCACTTCTGCCCCAGCACATGTGGTAGGGTTAACGTTAATACCCCTTTCCAGCTGTCCTCGTAAACAGCGCTGACCCTCTCTCAACCCGGCCTATTAACTGCGTCGACAAATCTTGACCAGTCAACTTGCGACACCACAGTGCGCTTGCCTTCGGACACACACACAAAATTCTCCCCACACACAGGATGTTGCGACGAAATTGCTCGCTGTCTTCAATCTTTGGTTCAATCCTGTCAAACACACACACACTAGGACTGACCGCACTTGTTGCAAACACCGTTATGTCCCTGCGACATTTCCTCTGTGCTGTCCGTGACCAAACACCCCTGCTACTGCAATCGACTTTCCCGGTCGATTTGTGCTGCGTTAATTTAACTGTCGTGAACTTCACTTGAACTGTCTGCTAGCTTGAGATTTCCGCCGCGTACCCTCCCCGCGCGCTGACAGTTTTTCTTCGATGTGGCGTCTTATACACACCAAAGAGTTGCTGTTAATTTCTTGACGCAGTACTGTCTAAATTGATGGAACTAAGTCACAGATAATAACTCCTCTCTTTCAGCGAAGAGCCCACAGATATCTCAATATTGCACGGTGTTCCTTGACCGAATGCAGCTGTCAGAAACTCTTTACTAAGCGACGAGCTCCCAGTTATCACACGTTTTCTTTACAATCAGTCCAATGTTCTTGATGATCTTTGCTTGATCTTATCGTGTGATGGTCGTTGTCTAGGTAACGATACTCAGGGGGTGTCAATGGAGATATTTAACTGTCTTGCAATATAACTCACCCCTGCAGTGCATATTCACCAGTCATTAAACAAGATTCCGTTGGCGCACATAATCCTTTATTACAGAAATAAGACGGACAAACGGAACATGTTTATACATCCAGAAACAATATAATCCATAGAATATAAATATCCTCCTCACAATTTAACCAGCACACATCAATGCCTTCTCACGGCCTGCTTCTCATCACATTCACAAGACAGGTAATCCAGCTACTATCCACGGCTGGATCTCCCACAATACAACCCACACATTGGGTTGGAGCCACTGCTCAACTATGCAACCCACTCTGGGTTTGGCCCTCAATTCCCTATAGAACCCACTCTGGTTCAGGCCTGTCTTCACAACTCGGAGAACAACACAACCCCGTTGTACGTGGACTACCGACTCCTTCGGTATCTCAAACTCGACTCCTGAAACGACCTGCCCCGCAGTCAGTCTCTTCTCTCACTGCCCTTCCAGTCTCCTGACTTCACACAACACACAACTGTCTTTCGCCCCATCCGCCTTAGGGTTTTTTTCCCCTCTACCCTCACTATTTTATTTCTCAGGACTGGCTGTTTTCTCATAGCCAGGTCAGTCACTTTCCTGTCTCCCACTCTCATCTCCATTCTTCCTCATGCCCGGTCACTCACCTGTCAATGACCCAGGCTTATGTCACCCACCAAGTGCCGATTGGCCTATACAAATCTCGGTTTGGCACTGCATGGTCGATGCGCTATAAGGCATGTACAAGGATACTTTACTTGTTTGTGTGCGCGTATTGTTATTATTGCATTTATCACTACATTAGTGCCCAGTGTTGAAGAACGACAAGGTGTTTGTAACTGTTCAGGGAACAGACATTCATTATTATTATAAATATACCCGTGTATCTGCATGACGGTTGAAATGGCAGCTGAATGTGTAGAGAAAAATATACTATTTGCACTAGCCCGCTATTAAATCTATTTTTGTTTCTATATCATGTTTTTCTGTGTGATTTCCTTGTGTTTTTATGCGTCTAAAATATAAACGATAATATTCGTTAACTGGTGAAATATATATTCGTTTCTTACCCTCAAATTTTTGCTCATTGTTATTATAATGCCTTTAATTTTAAAATGGTGTATTTTTGTATACTTGATACAATATAAAAGATGTCTTGTTTGGCTAAAACTGCAGCGCTATTATTCTTGAAACGCCATAAACTAAGCTTTCGTGTTTGTTATCACATCTCGCCACTTTTATACGGACCACGATAAAACTTCAGAGGATGCCGTCTCTTTTCTCCCCTGAAGTGGCTCACACTGATTTCTTTCTAACCATGGTTTTATCACTCGTTTTAGCTTCAAGAAAACAATTGAGAGCTGGGGTGCATAAATGTGTGAAATGCTGCCTTGTTTATCTCTGGTGCATATAGCACGGGGCGGTGATTTCAACGTATACTTGGTCGTGCGCTAACGGTGGGTTTCTATGAGCAGAGATTGACGCAGAGAGCTTGAGACGATAAAATACGACGTAGGTAGCCCTCTGCGCATGTCAGTAAACTCAAGAGCCGCGCAGTACATAAAAACGAGTGAGTTCCCACTCCAGAAATCTTAAGTACTCACTCGTGTTTGAATTATCGCCGCACTGGGGCGACTGAACAAAAACACACCTCGCAGTCTCTGAAGTTTTCAATTTAATATAGTAACATATTGTTGTGGATCTCGTATCAATTATAATTGTATTAACTTCTTCAGAAATTCTACAATAAACAAAATAGTAAATCTAAGAAACATTAAAAGAAAACACACACAAGAAATAGCAGTAGTCTGGTACGAAAGCATACGGCCTTTAGTCTTATATTCATTTGTGTTTACAAGTCTGTGATTGTCTGCTCGAAGTTTGTTGACAGCAATGGCATATAAATATCTATTGGTACACCTGTTGCTACTCGGATATGTATATTTGGTAAGTTATACCATGTTGTAATGTTGCAGTCCTCTCTCTCTCTCTCTCTGTCTCTGTCTCTGTCTCTGTCTGTCTGTCTGTCTCTCTCTCATTCTCTCTCTCTCTCTCATTCTCTCTCTCTCCCTCTCTCTCTGTCTCTCTCTCTGTCTCTGAGAAGTAAGTTATACCATGTTGTAATGTTGCAGTCCTCTCTCTCTCTCTCTCTGTCTCTGTCTCTGTCTCTGTCTGTCTGTCTGTCTCTCTCTCATTCTCTCTCTCTCTCTCATTCTCTCTCTCTCCCTCTCTCTCTGTCTCTCTCTCTGTCTCTGAGAGGCAGTGTGCTGTTAGTTAGTTGCATATCAATTACAGGACGTCGCAGTCAATCCCATCATTTTTGGCTATTTGTGATTTCTAGGCAAGTTCACGTTCAGTAGTTTGCCATTGCTTCCTGAACGACCGACAGGCATACCATTTTATGAAAAACAACGCAAGCTGCCAAATCGTCCGCAGCTGATCAACAAACGCGATATGCGGGATTGCGAACTGCGTCCGTAACCCCTTATTGCTGTTCACACATATATATTCCTCATAATCACATCTTAATGTAGTCAGAATGTCATTTGATTGTTGTTGTTTTTTCTCTCACTTATGCATTGCTTATTGTTTGCACTGCCTTAGTGTTATGTATTCTACTATTGTTATTTGTCTTGCAAAATTGTTTGAAACCATCCAAACAAGCGTCCCTCCAATGGGTTAACATTATTAGTCGCCCATTTTGGTGGTACAGATGGCCAGATTTCTATTCACATATATTATCTCCCCACTTGTACCACGTGACTCTCTTCCTCTTCGGCTATCGAATGAGCCCCTCGGTTTGATCTTTATCAATCAATCAAGTGCCTTCTTCACAATGAAGGTTGTCTGCAACGGATCTCCAACACTGTCTCTCGTTTTGACTGTGCATTCTGTCAAACTGCTGTTCGTCTATCTATTGATGTTATTTTCCCCACTTGTATCGTTGCCTTCAGCCCTACCCTCCAGTATGGTTTTTACAAGAGTGTTATATCTTTTAACAGAAATGAAATATTTTAATTGATTTTTATTTATTTATAAGAGTGCCGGTTTTTAAAAAAATATCTGATCTTGTCATCCCATCTTGTATTTATTCAGCTCCATTCATATCTTGAGTTCATTCAGCTCTATTCCCATCTTGTCTTCATTCAGCTCTATTCCTATTTTGTCGTCATTCGCCTCTACTCCCATCTTGTCTTTATTCAGCTCTATTCCCATCTTGTCTTCATTCAGCTCTACTCCCAAATGGTCTTCATTCAGCTCTACTCCCATCTTGTCTTCATTCAGCTCTATTCCTATCTTGTCTTCATTTAACTCTACTCCCATCTTGTCTTCATTCTGCTCTATTCCTATCTTGTCTTCATTTAGCTCTATTCCCATCTTGCCTTCATTCAACTCTATTCCCATCTTGTCTTCATTCAGCTCCATTCCTATCTTGCCTTCATTCAACTCTATTCCCATCTTGTCTTCATTCAGCTCCATTCCTATCTTGTCTTCATTCAACTCGATTCCCATCTTGTCTTCATTCAGTTCTATTCCCATCTTGTCTTCATTCAGCTCTATTCTCATCTTGTCTTCATTCAACTCTATCACCATCTTGTCTTCATTCAGTTCTATTCTCATCTTGTCTTCATTTAGCTCTATTCCCATCTTGCCTTCATTCAACTCTATTCTCATCTTGTCTTCATTCAGCTCCATTCCTATCTTGCCTTCATTCAACTCGATTCCCATCTTGTCTTCATTCAGTTCTATTCCCATCTTGTCTTCATTCAGCTCTATTCTCATCTTGTCTTCATTCAACTCTATCACCATCTTGTTTTCATTCAACTCTATTCCCATCTTGTCTTCATTTAGCTCTATTCCCATCTTGCCTTCATTCAACTCTATTCTCATCTTGTCTTCATTCAGCTCCATTCCTATCTTGCCTTCATTCAACTCTATTCCCATCTTGTCTTCATTCAGCTCCATTCCTATCTTGTCTTCATTCAACTCGATTCCCATCTTGTCTTCATTCAGCTCTATTCCTATCTTGTCTTCACTTAGCTCTATTCCTATCTTGCCTTCATTCAACTCTATTCTTATCTTGTCTTCATTTAGCTCTATTCCCATCTTGCCTTCATTCAACTCTATTCTCATCTTGTCTTCATTCAGCTCCATTCCTATCTTTTCTTCATTCAGTTCTATTCCCATCTTTATCTTCATTCAGCTCCATTCCCATCTTGTCTACATTCAGCTTCATTCCCTACTTGTCTTCATTCAGCTCTATTCCCATCTTGTCTTCATTCAGTTCTATTCCCATCGTGTCTTCATTCAGCTCTATCACCATCTTGTCTTCATTCAGCTCTATTCCCATCGTGTCTTCATTCAGATCTATTCCCATCGTGTCTTCATTCAGTTCTATTCCTATCGTGTCTTCATTCAGCTCTATTCCCATCGTGTCTTCATTCAGTTCTATTCCCATCGTGTCTTCATTCAGCTCTATTCCCATCGTGTCTTAATTCAGTTCTATTCTCATCTTGTCTTCATTCAGTTCTATTCCCATTTTGTCTTCATTCAGTTCTATTCTCATCTTGTCTTCATTCAGTTTCATTCTCATCTTGTCTTCATTCAGTTCTATTCCCATCTTGTCTTCATTCAGCTCTATTCTCATCTTGTCTTCATTCAGCTCTATTCCCACCTTCTCTGGAACGTCTAAACATGTTTGTTTTTGTTTCCATGACATACAACCAGTTTTTCTGTATTGCTACATTTTTCAAGTCTTCATTCGAATTTCTAAATGCAATTTAACTGTTCACGCTTTTGCTCCACACAGTAATGTTGGGTGTATGCAACTTGTATATTCTCATTTTCAAACTAGTGTTTAATTCTTGACACGTTAGTATCTTACCGCATGTTTTTACTGTTTTCTGATAGTTTTCTGCAGGTTTTTCTGATTCAAAATACTTTTCACAGAATTTCATTGGGTCCACTTTTAAAATTGACCTCGGCTTTCACATGGACCCAGTCTAAATGTGTACCAAACAATGACTTGAAAAGTAAAGGCGGCGGCATAATACCGACCACACCACCCACCCAGTACCGATTACCATACAAGTATGGGTTTAGCACCATATGCCCAAAATGCCTTAAGGCGTGTAAATGGGACCTTTATTCACTAACTACGTGCAACAACTACATTACGACACTTAATTGTATCCATCTCACCCATCACTTGTTTCGTTGCTAAATCCTTTTCTTGGTCTCGTTGAAGACGACTTTTAGTCGAAACGCAATTTTCTTTGTCTTACTACTGCCTTGCATCATTATCCTATTATTCATTAAAACATGCATTTTCAAATAACATACAAACAACTAACAACCTTGAACTACATGTTTCGATGACAAAAAAACACGCACCTTCTCCCCGCTAGCGATTGTATTTTCTGTCTCCCATTAATGGCCTACGATTATTACAAAAACTGCTGAAAATAAACAGAAGTAATAATAACTTCCATTCACGTTATCGTGAAATCACGCCCTCTCGAGCCTCTTACGGCAGGTCAGCTGTGATGGATCTGACAAGTCTAATATCTGACCTCCGCGCGGTACTTCCAGACACTGCTTTCACTTCCATCTCTTGATCTTATCTGGTCACTTGCTGGGTCGAGGTCTAATCGCATGTTTGTTTTAGCCGTCCTCCGACTCCATTTACTTCCCCTCATTCAGTACAAGGTATCTTTCAACAGATGCGCAGCCCAGCCCGTGTTGTATGTACAGGGACTCAACTACAGTTACGGTATTTAGTACCATTTCTGATGGCCAGATTGGATACGGATGGAAGTAATAAAGTTGGCTTGTCCGAGTCACGCAGTTTTGGGATTATGATGTATAAACCCCCAATAGATAAACATCTCTAGCTTTATCCACGTATTGATCACAGGTCGCGTGATTTGCGAGATTCGTTTCGTAGCTCTTATGCCATCTTACCCCCCCCCGTTTTTAGCTCTTATGCCATCTTACCCCCCCCCCCCCCACCCTCCCCCAAATCCTCTTCATCTGAATAGTCTTTTAAACGACCTCTTAAGAATGAAGTTTATTTTTGTATATTTCCATAGTATGTTTCGAATCGTGATCCAATTTTATCAAGCAAATTTGCATGTTTTAATTTTGTGTAGTGAATAAAGAGCTTGTTGCTTCAGAAATGTAAACTATATTTTAAAGTTCTCTATATAATATAATTAAAATATGATAGAATCTTAATATTTCAACAATGATGGTGTTCTCATAATTTTTCATTACATGCAGCGGCAGTCTTTAAGTCTCTAGCTTTCATGTATCAAACATCAGCGTTACAACCATAAGTAGAATAATCCATTGTTGTCAGATTGCACGTAGATTCAAATAATTGTTGAACACTGTATGCATTTTCCTATAAAAATAAAATTAACTAAAATAAGCACAGCGACATCATGGGTAAGTGCATTTTAGTAACCCAAAGAAGAAACTCGCCTATAATGATCATTGATTACTTTGAGAACCAAGAGATGAGAAACAGAGGCTGGCGCTATATAGGGCACACGCACGCACGCACGCACGCACGCACACACGCGCGCACACAAAACACACTGAGAAAAGCTGACAGTTAGACACGCTCTAGTCTGGAACCCACAAGGCAAGCCAAATAGCGGAGTCCTAAAAACACAGGAAGAGAATTACAGACAGATGAATCATATTGGGCAGACATGGAGGGAGCTACAAGAGGAAGCACAAGTGAGGACGGCTTGCTGTGGTTTGGTTGAAAACATATGTCCCAGTGGGGGTGGGGTGGATAAAGGGATATCTTAAGTCCATATAACCTTCTGTTTTCTGTGGGGAAGGGTTTACAATGTATAATCCGGCACACCGCTTTCAAAACACAACGCCTTGCGTTGGTTGTTATAAAATGGTATGCATGTATGTCGTTCTGAAAGAATTGGCAAACTAGTGAACGTAAACTTGCCAAGAAATCACAAACAGCCAAAACATGATGGGGTCGACTGCGACGTCCTGTGAAGGCTATGCAACTAACTTTGTGTGTGTGTGCGTGCGTATGTGCGTGTGTGCGTGCGTGCGTGTGTGTGTGTATATATATATATAATTTCGGGGGAAAGTAGGTCTATTGACATAAGTCTCCGGTTTGTGTATTGAAATCGCTTAACTCAAAACGTCAGATTTCATCTTTTGTACCAATTGGTGCGAAGCCTTTGGACCATTGAAATAGCATGAAAAATACATTCACAGACACTGATCGGTACTTACGGAAGTAGAGGATAGAAACCATACAAGCATTGACAGTTATACTGTGGCCACACCAGGATTACACACATTGAATTAGTACGGAGCTCAGGATGAGAACTTGACCGATTCAAGCGAATCGAGCGGTGAAACAGGGGTCCTAGACGCCGAACGGGACTCGGCATTAGGAAATCCTGCTAATACTATAAATAGAAAGTTCTTTCTCTGGATTCCACAAGGTGAGGCCTAAACACCACTGAAGAGGAGTGAGTGATAAAAACTCCACCGAGAGCAAGTACGACAGGACAGGAGGCTTTTGCTGACACTCTCTGGGGGATGGGGGGGGGGGGGGGGGGGGGTTGACCCGTCCGTGTAATGACTCTGGGCGTCTTTCTCCTGCTTTATTTTCAAATCATGTTTCGAGACGTTACGTTGTCTTCGTGCTTTGCGTTGTCTTCGTGCTTGCCCCATAACTGCGAACGGTGCCTGCTCCCAAGTCACTCTTCCCTCAGGGAGGAGAGCCTGGTGTACCCGGTGCTTTGTGCCTTCACACATTTCCTAGCACCTGTGACCGTGTGAAGCCAGCTTCTTCCCTGGCCGTTTGCCTTTGTCGCCTCCGAGCCAGCGGTTTGCAATGCACCGGCCTTCTTCGATTCCATGTGTTCTTCTTCATACTCCTTTCATGGCTCGTGAAGCCACACTTTGCGAAGCCGAATTAGGGCCATAAATAATGAATGTGAGGAGGTCACAGAGAGATCTTCAGGAGATGGTCAAGATAGAAGAAGGCATGGTGTGAGTTAGTTGAGGGCCTATGCTTCATTAGAGGTAACAAGATCATGGTTTGTTCTTCTCGTTTCTGCTTAACGTGTTGATGATGGCATGTCTGGTCTGTAATCTTCATGTCTTGTTCTCCACATTATTTTCGTAAATTGTCTTAGGAGTGTCGTTGACTCTTTAAAATTATGGGATGGAGCTTCCTTTTGGTGTTAGCAAACTAAATCCGGATTTCAAGTAGTGAAAGGATTTGATCTGTTTCTCGTGAATACTGCTCTGGGGTCTACGCTGTTGCGTGACAAGGATACCACAGGTTTTTTTTCCGGAACCGAAAGGTAGTGTGGAAGGAAGTTGGTCACCTTATCTCGCTGTCATCTCATCTCACTATTCCATTGCCAAGTATATGTGAGACTTAACAACTGTCTACGTTTTAAGTGTTGCTTGAACTTGGCAGCTGGAGTGCTGAACATAGGCATCTACTGGGAAATGTGAAAGCCGATAAATTTGAGACAGCAGAAGTAGCAAAACAACAAAGAAACAGACCTTGTTCTGGAACAGATTCTTTGACAAAATACAAGAGATGACTGACTGAACAGAAGGACAAACACAGTATCAATCTCCAACATGAAACACCGGGAAGGCGTGATGTTCCTCGCCCTTGAGTCATTGCAGAACTAACACAGTATCAATCTCCAACATGAAACACCGGGAAGGCGTGATGTTCCTCGCCCTTGAGTCATTGCAGAACTAACACAGTATCAATCTCCAACATGAAACACCGGGAAGGCGTGATGTTCCTCGCCCTTGAGTCATTGCAGAACTAACACAGTATCAATCTCCAGCATGAAACACCGGGAAGGCGTGATGTTCCTCGCCCTTGAGAAAAAACCAGTCACCTACTCATACATGATCATATGTTATAATCTCGAACCTGTTGTTTTTATGTGTGTGAAACGTTGACAATGAGCAGACAAGCTGAAAAACTTCTAATGGCAGTGGAAATGTGGTGCAAATAATACCATAGATAGACAGAAAAACCAATGAGCAGGCCCTACAAGAAGCAAATGAAAACCGTAAACTGATTAGAGAAATTAGACGTAAACAGTCACAATCGTTTGAGTACGTTATGAGAAGAAATAAACTAGAGAACTTGGTGACAGCTGGCAAGATTGAGGAAAGAACAAGGGGAAGGCAGAGAACTAAATATCTGGATGGCTTGGCCACGTGGCGTGGTGGAGACAAGAACACAGAGCTGATCCACAACACTTCATCGTGTGAGATGGCCAAACATGACCGCCCACGCTTATCAGCATGGCACATGATGATGATGATGATTAGTTATTTTTTAAAGGTAATTGTTCTAGTTGGTCTCCATCTTTTCGATCCATACAGCAGTACTGATTGGACGTTAGAATTATGTATCCTAAGTGTTGATTAGATTTAATTTATTTCAACCACCACAAACTTCCTAGTGTCATAATTGCACCATTTGATTTTTGCATTCTTATTTTAACAACTCTGTCCCTCCCCTGAACTTTTTTCTACAACGCAACCTACAAATAAATAACAGACTCAGCTCTTTAAGTGATATTTCAGCATAGTAAATCGTGCTATTATTTGCTTGTATAACACAATAAATCAATTGGGGAACCCGTTGAAGCCGCTGAGACAGTTACATAGTATTGTTTGGTGCTCACAAAAGGAGAAGAGGGAAATAGAGGCTAGAGGACGCACTAGACAACATAACATTTGAAAGCTGTAGTTTATATATATATATATATATATATATATATATATATATATATATATATATATATATATATATATATATATATAAGCTATAGACCGGGATTCGAACCTGTCACCTCCAAATGGCGGCTCGCTGCAGGAACAAGTGTACTTAGACGATGACCAACTAGACACTCCAAAAAAGAGTCTTCATTAGTCATGTATATCGACACAGCATTACGGTCGGATGTGTTTGTGTGTTTGTTATTTGATCAATGCTGATTTAATATAAATTATGAGACCTATGGTGCTATCTCTATGGTTTGATACGAATTATGTCCGTATTACATAGTTTATAGGTTCATGTGCATGATAGACATGACTAATAAAGACACTTTTTTGGAGTGGCTAGTTAGTCATGCGTCGAAGTACACTTGTCCTGCAGCGAGGCGCCTGCTGTCATTTGGAGGTAACAGGTTCGAATCCCGATCGGTAACTATAGCTTTCAAATGTTATGTTGTCTAGTGCGTCCTCGAGTCTCTACTTCCCTCTTCTCCTTCTGTGAGCGCCAAACAATACTATGTGTGTTTATTTATGTAACTATTATTTGCTTGGTGTATTCACATTGTCTTTGTCTGTCCTCTATAAATTTAAGATCATGTTGTTGAGACCGCCCATCAATAAAAGTGAAAAATACATTTCTATTGCACTCCTGTTCTTATTTCAAACGAATTCGTTTGTTATGGAGTCATTCGTTGCTCATGAAGAACTGTGCATTTCATGTCTTAATATGTTGAATTTTATTAAGTTACTTTGTCTTTGGTAAGATGTCCTCTTGCTTCATCAGGGTTCATGAACGATTTCAAAATGTAGCACTTCAGAATGAGATATAGAATTTATAAGTGAGAAATAACCCGAAGAGTTAATCTCAAAGAAGCAGTCGGTAAAAGTCGCCAAGTGACGTCACGATGTCAAAAACGTCACTGCGTGATACATTAGCAACCGGCCAGTTAGGTTTGGGATGACAATAAGAAGGCGGCACAAAATTCTCAGAGGCGAATTATTAACGTAAATCAATCTAGAAGATGGAAATGGTAAAAGTCAGGACTGACGATTGGCCATGAATATTTGAACCAGAATTCGAAGGAATGGCTCAAGGTTAGCAAGTGTCAACAGACAGGAGTTCCTGTAAGTATTGCTCGTATGATAAGCGGCAAGGATGCAATCTAAGTAACACTAGGCGGTTAAGCATTATCTCGGCATTCGATTAATTAAATATGTATGATCAGTATTGTGCGTATGCCTATTCACGTATCACCGACCCTCCCAGCAACATGGGAACGGTGCATATTAATCTTTAAGGACGTCATAATCTATTTTATATAAATAAAATAGGTATTGCAAGAAATGTCAACCTGCCTCTAGTCGTTTGATATTTATTAACGTTGCTCCGGTTATTCTGCTGGACTGTTTTGTTAGACGGCGAGCTGGGAATAATATTAAATAACATTGCTGGTATCTACCTCATAGCACAAAATGGGTTGGCGTAGCTGATAAACAAAGGAAGGAAATGCATCAAAGTGAAGGACACACCGAATGTCAAACCATCACAGCTTTGTAGAAGTTCTTGTAAGGGCAAGGGCAACAAAGACCGGCGGAATATGTGGGCAGGCAGAGCCCTGGACGACAGTCTGCCTTTTGGAAGATGATCCAGAAGCAGAGATTTACGCGCTACAATGAATGCTCTTCCCCACGCCTAGCAAAAGTTGATCGCAGAAGAAGAAATGTGATATGAAGTGCCTTTTCATAGTTCACAAATTCAATATAAAGTGAGGAATTCGATTCAATGCTTAACTCTGTTATTGTGCGCAAAGTAAATGCAGGATCTATCTGACCAGAAGCCTGCCTAAATATACCTTAGTTGTTTCCAATGGTATCTCTTAATTTCTACAGGATGAGCCAGCTTAATATTTTCGCCGGACCCGGCAATAACAGTATCCCGCTATAATGTTGTCACTCCTGTAGGTCTCCTTGGTTTGTCAGCTATACCAAATATTCTCCTCTTCCTCCGCTCGTATTTCTTCAGTCTCCCAGGTTCGGCTAAGCGATTTGTGCAGTAAGTCAGCTGACGTGTTTATACTTTAATAACTTGGCATGGTTGTAGTCGAAGATGTCTCTCTCGGTAACCAAATACGACGAACTGTGTCGGCGCACAGATAACAGTACTGGCTGATATGTTTGCACACATCAGCATCTGTGGTTACTGATGATCCTTCAGACTACATGATGAAGATAAGTACATTGTTGTAGGCAAACATCATGTTCCCGTGGCCAATCAAACACGGTCGACTGCCTGCCGGCATAGATAAGCCCGTTTGCTCACACATTTGTAAGTGAACATCAGCAGTTGCTGATAATCCTTCGGGGA
Source organism: Cepaea nemoralis (assembly GCA_014155875.1). Classification (NCBI taxonomy): domain Eukaryota; kingdom Metazoa; phylum Mollusca; class Gastropoda; order Stylommatophora; family Helicidae; genus Cepaea; species Cepaea nemoralis. The sequence continues at coordinate 44,135 of JACEFZ010016012.1, forward strand.
AGTGCACTAGTACAGGAGAAAATAAGCATTGGCAGT
>JACEFZ010016013.1:0-21908 GCA_014155875.1 Cepaea nemoralis
GTTAGTTAGTTAGTCACGGTTCCAACTTTACGGCAACGGGTCATCCCCATTATGCTCCATTCCTTTGCCAGTGAATATCGCACAAAATGCTCCTCACTGCCCCATGTGAACAGTGTAATAGACAGGAGTATCGGCAAGCCAACAGCCCGCACAGGTACACTGTGCATAATGTCGCCGCCAGAATGCCAACACAAAAGTCCTCCACGAGAAATACAGGTCATTGTCGATAGAAACGGCAGTCACCAGAAAGACTTCATTGACCCGGGTTTTATCCCATATGGCTCAGTCTCTTTCCGCAGGGTGACCCGTCGAAAGCGCCACACAAAGCACGAAATACGTAGCTCCAGCAACGACTCCCAGGAGTCTCCTGAACAGTGCACTTGTGAACCAAAAAGGCAAACCAGACAATCCAGCAACAGCCGGCCGCCATCGTTCCGAACATGCAGTTCATGCTACAAACTGTGAACAGATGTAAAAGCATTCCACGCGAAATTCTCAGCTCACAGTGTCGCGCTACGAACTCACTCATTAGCAGGGCGACGGAACCATAGCCTCCTTAGTCGCCTCTTACGACGTGTATGGTAGGCAACAGTGTTACTATTCTTTGCTCCCCTGCATGGGCCCCAACAACACATGAGCGTGTAAATTAAGTGTTATAGTGGAACCTACGTTTGTGTTACAAAATACTAACCTGCCATGTATGTCATAAGAGGAAGTGACTAAGGAGGGTTCACAAGAGACTAGGTAATCTCATCCCATAAAAACACTTTAGCTGCAAAATCCAGCCAATTATACTCAAGTACACACAGGACTTTGCTCGAGTTGATTGAGGGCTAGTGCTACATTGAGAAATAAATGGCAGCAGAAGGTAATTTAAGATAGCACATGGTAATCTCATGGCTAGGAAAAATTTAAAGACAGTACATGGTAATCTTATGGCTAGGAAAAATTCAAAGACAGCATGTGGCAATCTCATGGCTAGGAACAATTTAAAGACACCACATGGTAATTCCATGGCTAGTAAAATTTTAAAGCCAGCCCATGGTAATTCCATGGCTAGGAAAAAATTTAAAGACAGCACATGGTAATTCCATGGCTAGTAAAAATTTAAAGATAGCACATGGTAATTCCATGGCTAGTAAAAATTTAAAGATAGCACATGGTAATTCCATGGCTAGTAAAAATTTAAAGATAGCACATGGTAATTCCATGGCTAGTAAAAATTTAAAGATAGCACATGGTAATTCTATGGCTAGGCAAAATTTAAAGACAGCACATGGTAATTCCATGGCTAGTAAAAATTTAAAGATAGCACATAGTAATTCCATGGCTAGGAAAAATAGTAACCTCGTGGTTTATAGTGGGATGATGGTGAGTCGTTCTTGTCCAGAAGAAAGAGATCTTGGATACCCCTGTAGATGGTGCAGATCAAGTAGAAATCATGCCCACAAGTTTCATGATAAAATGAAAGGGAAAACAGATTGTGCTTGACAGACTCGTACAAGTAAGCAGTTATTTAATCATGTATAATATTTCACACAGTCATGGTGTATGGTGAAGAGATTCCGTTCTTTCTGCTCAATTCTCTAATAACTTACATTAACCAGGGAATCTCTGTCATGGTGTATGGTGAAGAGATTCCGTTCTTTCTGCTCAATTCTCTAATAACTTACATTAAACAGGGAGTCTCTGTCATGGTGTATGGTGAGGAGATTGCATTCTGTCTGCTCAATTCTCCACTAACTTACATTAACCAGAGAGTTTCTGTCATGAAATAGTTATGCCGCCCGCCTTGTGCTCCAAAGGTTGGGGTTCAATTCTGGATTGCAACATTCAGTTCATGAGTGCAAATTTGTCAGACTCCGAGGAGTAATTGCTGGAGCTTTGTGCTCTGTGTGATGCTTTCGGCAGGTTGCCCTGCTGAAAGAGACCCAGCCATATGGGATGTAACCTGATGCAATCAAGTTGATCGTCTTGCCTAGTTTTGTGAGAAGTTAGTTTCATATCCCTTACAGGACGTCACAGTCAACTCAACATTTTTTGGATGTTTGTAATTTCTTGGCAAGTTTACGTTCAGTAGTATGCCATTGAGTTTTGAATAACCGGCACACATACTATTGTATGAAAACCAACGCAAGACGGTCTATTGCCAAATCGCCAATTCATAGGTGTCAATAAGCGTCTTACAGGAGTATATATAGAATGGATTATTCAGCATTCAGTAGATTGTTCACCCTGCTAAGCTTGCAATAGTATGAAGTCTGGTAGTTGTTATGAAAGCAGTCAACATTATAAGCATATTAACACTGATTCGTGGGTTTCTAAGAAGTGACAGCATTTCAGGCAAATCCGTGATATTTCGTCTCCATAAGCAAACGCAGTAAGGCGTAGCTGATGATCATTCCAGTGACACACTGGTTGTAAAGATGTCACATTAGCCCCCTCTTGTGTCGCTCCTTTCTGGAGCCACACATAAAACCAAACTCATGTTTCTTTACATATGTTGCTAAGTCCTGAACCGATATCACAGCACTTGGGACATTCCCATACTCGTCCCACCCTTATCCTTAACCTGCGAAGAGTCCCAATACTAATAGTACCAGCAGAGTCTGACTATGTGTTCGTCTAGCCTTTCCTCAAAGAACTGAGTGTTGGTCAGATTCTCTGGTCATTCCCTGCCGCACCATTCTCTCCAGGAAATGATGGTGTATCTGTTCTACCACACTATATACAGGATCCCGCACGGCCCTAGCTACAACTGCCTTATCGTGTACCAATATCCCACCCAGAGCTGCATGTACAGCCAATTTCCATGCTCCAACATCTTCTATTCACACTCTCTTTCCTGGTCTTAAATAATCTTAATTAAAAGTCGAGTGGATCGACTTCATTGCACTGGGTTTTATCCCGTATGGCTCGGTCTCTTTCCGCAGGGCGCCTGCTGAAAGCGTCGCACAAAGCACGAACTCCGAAGCTCCAGCGACGACCCCGAGAAAAAATGCACCCGTGAACCGAAAGATATAGCCCGGAATTGAACCCACGACCTTCGGAGTGCAAGGCAATATATGGCCTGACCACTTCGCCACGGAGACCCCGAACTCTTCCCTGGTCATTGAAGTTGGCATCGAGCACAGAACACTTAATCCGTAGCTCCGGCGATGATTCTTATGCATTGTTTCCATATATTTTAAAAAAAGCTGTGTCATCTGTTATTGTCGCTTTAAAAGTCGACAGGGTCGACTTCTTGCACCAGGTTTGATCCCACATGGCTCAATCTGTTTCTGCAGCCCGGAAAGCGTCGCACCAAGCACGAACTCCTTAGCTCCAGCCGCGACCCTCAGGCGTATCCTGAAAAAAAAATGCACTCGTGAACCGAAGGACGCGGCCCGGAATAGAACACACAAGCTTCGGAGCCCTAGTCAGACGGCTTGACCTCTTCGCTACGGAGACCCCATCTGTTATTGTATCTTCAGCCAGCAGCCATTCATAGATAGTTTTCAGAAGTCGTTCATAGTCTTCAAAATGTCTGTCTTGTCCATTATGTGCGTTCGAACTAATGGCACCATCGGAGTCCACGACCTGCTCGCTTGTTACCTCCCACTCCAGCATGACCCGGACGGTATATCCATGAAATATTTTTAATATATTTAATATTTTTATTGTGACTTCATAACTCATAACTTTATAACCTTTACATCCAGGGCTGGATTTAGACTTAATAAGGCCCTAAGCTATTTGAAATATGGGGCCCTTTATAAGTCCAGATATTCTATGTCAGTGACAAATATGATTTTCGGATACCTAGAGGGTTAAACTGAAATACAATTAAGAAGTATATTGATAGTGAAATAATACATCTTTAACTTAAAATCATTTTTATTCATAACAAACTTAAAAATGCAAGCTCTGGTAAAAAGAAACAAAAGTTCTTTTAAAAGGCACAATTTACAAAGGCTTATTATCTAATCTCTTGAAACATGTTATAAGAATTAAGGAATTACATTAAACTAAAATATTTTCTTTCTTGCCTTTGCCAGAGCAAAGTCACTGATGACATCATCAAATGATAAACCTCCCCCGATGTGTCTCCACCTTGCCGCGGTGGGGGAGCTTGTGTGTCCCTCTGACCCCATGTGCTTGCCGATGGATGAAAACTACATATCGGACAGCTTATGGGATAGGGGCCAGACTACGAGAGACACAACCTGCTGCTCTGCAGGTGAGACTGAGGTGAGGATAGCAGTCAAAACTTTAAATCAGGTGCACGAAGGCAGAAGTTCTTGGTCCGGACAAAACACTTAAGGCTCCCTGTCAAGGGCTGTGGCTGGACGGCTCTCGGATCTGAGAGCCGAGCCGATACCCATCTTTCGAAAAATAGAGGCGTGATACTGAGCAAGCTACATGCTCAGGTCTAATACAAGTTCGAAGGCTCCCAGCTGGGGGATATGAGAGATCCCCGGATGAGAGGGCCAGGCCGTTTCTCGTTCACTGCTGCACGAAGGTAAGGTGCTGAGCCGGCAGCACATGTAGCCTACCTGGTGAGCGAGTACAAAAAGTCAGAAAAGTGCCCCAGTCGAAGGAAATGGTTATGAAAACTGTCTGTATCTAACTCATAGAGAGTGCAGATAAAAGTGGAAGAACGTCTCAATGACGCGAAATGGAACGCACGGCGAGCGAACCTATTGCGTGGTTCGAAGTCAAAAGCAAAAGCTTACCGAGTGGATGTCGCTCGCAGTCTGACCGCTCCTGGTGTGTGCTTGAGCGATCAGTGGCAAGCGAGTTTCCCAACACAGGGAAGTGAGGAACTAAAGCAGTCATGAGCAGGACGTGGCAACTCCTCGAGAGCCCAGTCTCAGAGCAATATGTGCCGGCTCTGCAATTATGGAAGCCTCCTTGGATAGCGAGGGAATGCCCATGGTCTGCCCCTGCCTTCCCTTGAGGGCCGACCGCGATGTCGTTGATCGTACTATCTTGACCAGCTGAGATGTTGGCGACATCACAACAGTCTAACGTACCTCGAAACCAGAGGAAGGCTAACCTCATTATAAAATGCCCACCGGAAGCGTCGTCCTACGAGTGGCAAACTAAAAATTGACACTACGCAATTACGTCCGAGTGAAATGTCTCGTCCGAATGTCTCTCGTGCTAGGAACAGCTCTGACTACCTAGTCTCCGAATGCCGCTCTTGTTCGGAACAGCTCTGACTAGGTAGTTTTCCGAATGTCTGTCGTGCCTGGAACAGCTCTGACGGGCGCAACGACAAGCACATGTCCGAAAACTCGCTGAGTGGATACCGTCTGCAAACTTGTCTGGTTTGTGCGGGAATGGTCCGGGGGAAACGAAATGACCAATATATTGAAGTGAGGATTTAAAGCAGCCATGAGCAGGACTGACGATTCCCTCGGTGAGCCCAGATCCAGAGCGCTATGTGTCGGCCCTGCAACTATGGAAACAACCTTGGGTGGCTGTCACAAAATGAAACCGTGTGTTTATCCGGTTGATTATTACAGAGGATTTTCGGATTAAGCGGACGATCGACCAGCGACATCTATTTGTACTAACAGAGTAAACACAGTTGTACAGGTTACATCGTGTCAGCCCATAAACACATTTGGTGGTGAGGGAGAAGGATATGGAATGGTTCCGTTTGTCATCTATACTGCCGGACATCAGACGGAAATGGCTGCTGGGATTGTCACCACGGAACAGAAGAGTGACAAGTTTGTCAACATTTGAATGCAGATGGAAGCCGTGAGATCACAGGGGCAGATGTAAAACGGAAGTACCTAGTACGGAAAACAGTGCATCTGTCAATTCTTGGTTTCCGGAACATCAAGATGATTGGCAGCTTGGTATCGAAACTCTTTGTTGGGAGTTTACAGAAACTAGCTGGCTTGTTTTGAGAATCTAGGCAATTACTGACAACTTTGACAGGATTTAAGCCAGGAAAATAGTTCTTGACAGGGGATGATTTGCCACTGTGCCACCTGTGTGGGGGAGTAAAGGATAACGTCACGTGGACAACTTTGGTAGTTTGCCATATAAACTCGAGTTGAGATCAACTAGGGTGGACTTGAATAATGCTCTAGACAGAGTGCAGGGCACTGCAGTGCCAGTGGAAATAATATCTACCGTGTGTTAATTAGTGACTTAATTTTACACGTGCCTATATGGCAGATGTAGATATGATTTATAGGACTGCAGTAGTGCCATTTAAGGTATAACTTATTATAATATATTCGTTATAATTACTATAGACTGTGGCCTTGTTAAACTATAGTGTGATGATTAGCACTGTTAGTGGAAACTAGCTAGAGTAGTGAAGTGATACTTGGCTCTGTTAGCTAGAATAGATTAGTGAAGTGTTGATAAGCTTTACTAGTTGAGTAATGAGGGATAATTGGGATCCTCCCGTAGGTGTCCCTGGTGGGCGGGGTTCCGCATTCTGTTTGCTGATATTTTTTCTTTGTCATAGCCTGATTCGACTCTAGGTGGGTAGCTAATCTGCTCTGTGACTAAGTCTAGTTAGCTAAAGATCATTAAGCAAGGTGATAGGCTTACACTCAGCCGAAGGGATCAGTGACTAGTACTATCACCAGATGTGTTGTTTCTATCCTAGGTTCCCTACCAGATCCAAGGAAACTCTACAAGTTTTGGGAAGAATTAAAAAACCCATTCTGAAGAACACCAGTTCAAGAGTCAATAAAGTTGCATACAGAAACGTAACTTACGCTAGAAGGAAATTGATTCATCAAAGAGAGTGATGCATACTGATGCACCACACAGCATCAGACAGTAGTAACGAACCGAGAACCGGCTAAGAGTACCTAGTGTTAGTACAGTAACAATTAACATTAGTAATTAGCACTTATGGACTGAATGGTTCGATGTACAACGAGGATGATCTGTCGACTAACTAACTAACTAACTAACTAACTGCGTACACACTGCAAAAGACTTGTGCAGTTTGTTTAGGAACATTAGGAACGGACATTGTGTAGAGTGCAACCGGTCCATGATTAACTGTTAATACCACCGGTGTCTATTTCGGATGTTCATGAAATTGGATTACCAGAGGTCTACAGAGGCAAAGCATTATCCGGCAAGATGGTTCCGGCAACGGGTGAGACGTACTTGTTCTGACGTAACGTGCTGTGGTCTATCTTTGCTGTGATCAGCTGACTGAGTTGATGTCTGAGAGACAGAGTCTACACACTTTATAGAACACGTCACACATTTTCTTCGCATACACGTCTCATACACGTTACACTTTTATTTTAATAAATTACTCTTTATTAATTTCTAGAAGCAAGAGTTGTTGAGTATGTTGCGTTGGGGAAGTATGAGAAGGGGGCATAGTACGACAGTGTGAGAGTGATAGGAAAAGGTGTCCATAGGCTGATGGAGTGTGTTGGACGGAAGCTGGTGGATTCTCCAGAATATTGAGGGGGGAAAAAAATAATATTATAATGTGGGTGTCGGATCTCCTCACTCCAGGGACGACACTTTAAAGGAGGACACGACAGTGGCGGAAAATGCTATGGACTGTCCATGCCTTCCTTTGAGGGATGACCGTTGTCTTCGACCGTTCAACCTTGGCCAGCCGAGTTGTAGATGACACCACAAAAGTGAGAGTCTCCCAGGAATGCTACCTGGTCAAAAAAGCACGCTGTAGCCGGATGTGTTGGCCTACGGGTTTCGGCCCAAGGGCGCATAACAGACACACCGCAATAACATCTGAAAAAAACACTCCGGATGAACGAAAAGAAGAAATGATAAACTGCGTAGTTTGTCGCTTTCTATGCACACGAGACTGAGGGAACATAATTTATCTTGAGTCATTGTTGTTCTAAATTCATTTTTTATTCTCTTCAGCTGAGAAAAAGATCTTTCTCCAGAGCAATTTGCAACCATCATACTAAGAAACAATCTCAAAATTGCTTCTACGTTAGGGAATGCTGATTGGACACGATCGTTAAATATTACCCTATACAGATCCTGATGTGTCAGACTATCTTGTTCCGCTGAACTATGGGCTTGACTATGCCTAATATATTGATGAAAATGCTTGACTTCTCCTACAAGATTTATGTCCACATCTTCAGGATATGTTTGGCATAAAGCACTAACTCCTTCATGAATGTTTTCTTCTGTAGCTTCTAGTATTGTTAAGAATGAAAACTTTTTTGCAGCATCATTGTATACTGAGGCCCTCTGTGCCAGACTTGACTCTAATGCATCCATCACAGGTATAAATGTTTTGATTCTGAACTTGTCTCTTGGCTCAAGGTTCTCTAAAGCATCATCTTCATCATCATTGATATGCCTTCTTCTATATCTTCTTTTCTTGTAATCAACATCAGGCAATTTTTTCTTTGCTTCTTCTTCAAAATGATCGAAAAGATCCCTGGAACCTTTAATAAAATCCGAAAGTGAAGCATACAATTTCCTACATACATCTAGACTAATTTGGGGGTCTTGCAGTGATTGACTAGTCTTGTGAAATTCATCAAGCAAGTAACTCCACAAACATAACAATACCATAAATTCAAACTCCTCTATTTTATTCAAAATGTTTATGGCTTGATTTCTTGTTTCGCCTTTCTCTGTAGTATCAATATGCAGCTGATGCAATGCAGAAATTATTCCATCATAACTATCAAGTATTGCACTTGTGGCCGTTGAATGTGCTTCCCATCTAGTCTTTGACAAAGACTTTGGAACTTTTGAATCATCTTTGAAGAATGACAACAGTACTGCCCATCTATGTGTAGATGATGAAAAGAAATTATATATTTCTTGAACAATTCCAAAAAAGTTTACTGCCTCTAAACAACAGTCTACTGCTGCTCTACCAACAAGATTCAGGGAATGACCAGCACATGGAATATACATAGCATACTTGTTAATCTTCAATATTATTTCTTGCATACCCTTGTATTTGCCAGACATATTGGCAGCATTATCATATGACTGGCCTCGACACTTAATAAAATCTATTTTGCAGTCTTTTGTAAGGTAGTTGTGCACCATCTTAGCCATACTTTCCCCTGTGTGGCTACCCATCTCTAGGAAAGTTAGAAAACGTTCAATAGGGAGCCCATCATCTGGTGAAGTATACCTCACAATAACAGTGAGCTGATCAATATGGGACCGGTCTGGAGTGGAATCTACAGATAAACTGAAGTACCCTGCAGTTCTTAAATCACCCAAGATTGAGTCTCTTACTTTATGTGCCATAATTTGGATAAATTCATCACATATTGTTTTAGAAAGATAAGATGTGACACCTGATCCTTTATTCCTAAATTTTTGTATATGGCTTGCTAGAAAAGGATCAAATTTTGCTATAAGTTCGAGTAATCCAAGGAAATTGCCATTGTGAGGAGAACCAAATGTTTCCTTATCTCCTCTGAAAGGTAAACCACGCTCTGCCATAGTAATTATGGCTGCCACAACTCGTTCAAGAACATTTTTCCAGTACTGCCGTTTATTATTTATCTGTTCTGCTAGCTGGCAGTCAATTGTTGAGCCACGTTTTCTTGTAAGATATGTTACCGAAGCTGTTCTATGGTCTACAGAGTTTTCATGACTTTGAACTAAATAGGTGTTGCGCCAATCACAAAATCCATCGGATGATAATGGTGTAGAAGAATTTGAAAAGAGTTTACACACGAAACAGTATACACGACCAGTTGCTAGCGAATATACTAACCATTCTCTGTAATATTTTTCACCATTAGCCCGTTTGGGATAGAACAAGCTTTTCGAGCAATATCTGTCTTGGTTTGCAAAAAGCTTATTTGATTTTTCAAATGAACCATTTGAGTGCTGACATTCTGACGGACCTTTTTCTACCCAGTATAAAATCTCATCTTTACTTAAATCACCCCATACCCCAACATCATTCTGTTTGTTTTTTTATGCCGAATCTTCTGTGCTTGTACTACGCTCTGGTTTATTAATCTTAATATTTGTTGCTTCATTCGTTGAAGTAGATTCTATACAACTAGATGTACCAGGATCTGTATCAGGAATAGGGTGAATATCCTGTGACTGACTCACTGTGGTAGAGGCTTTTGGTTCATCAGGCCCCTTATCTATCTTTGTTAAGAAACTATCTAATTTTGTTATCTTGCTAAGCTCTTCTTCAGCTCTCTGCTTCTTTTTCCTCTTTTGAGCTCCACTTTTATAACTTCTGGTTGACATCTTGCAAACTGTGGGCAGACAAATCAACAATGGTTCCGCCACGTCACATGAATAAAAATTATTAAATCAACAACACAAATTATCTGTAGAAATTATTTGATAATTTGTATATTATGATTCTACATCTCCAGTGTTTCAATAAAAACAGACATTATATGCTGGAATGCCGCCATTGTGAATTTTCCCGATTGTAAAGATGTAACCAGGTTCCAACTTCACAGCAACGGGTCGTCTTCATTATGCTCCGTTCCTGTGCCAGTGAATATCACACAAAACGCTCCCCACTGCCCAATGTGAAAAGGGGAAAAGACAGGAGTCTCGACAAACAACAGCTCGCACAGATACACTGTGCATAATGCCGCCGCCAGAATGTCAACACACCAGTCCCCCATGAAACACCCAATTCATCTCTGATGGAATCGGCAGTCATTTTCCTATCTGGATGTTTCCTAGATGTTCACCTACACAGTCCACGAACATACAGTTCATCACCGACGGTAGTGGCAGTCAACCAGAAGCCCAGCAGCCACGCATTTCTGCATAAGGCAAAAACTGGTCAACTCTGGGACATAGCCACCTGCCATCGCTTCGAACATGCAGTCACGTTCCAAAAATAAAAACTTGGGCAGATTCAAAAGCACTTCACACGAAATTCACAGCTCACAATGTCGCGCCACGCACTCACTCAGTAGCAGGGCGACGGAACCATCAAGCCTCCTTAGTCGCCTCTTACGACATGCGTGGTAGGCTACAGTGTTGCTACTCTTTGCTTTCCTTATGGGCCCCGGCAACACACGAGCCTGTTTGCATACCCTTAGCCAAAAAATCCGCAATGAGTTCAGTTTCCGCCTTGTCGTACGATACTAGCCACCAACCTGAAACGTACAAGTTTCCACTTTCCGAAGCATACCCTGTGAGTCTGTTACAAACAAAATATATCTGGCTGTGCTACCCTCCAACCATCGGGCTGCTGTCTTTCCAACCTTAACTTCCACTCTTATGCTAGATGTTATAGTAGTGTAGCCGAGGGAAAAGACAAAGGGAGACAATCATAAAGACCCATGCTTCCTTCACTACGGTGCTAAGAGGTAGAGAGTAGTTCTGACTTCGTTACGGCCAAAGAAAAAAAGTAGTAAAAGAGAGAGAACCTCACACCGCCCTCAACTGACAAAAAAAAAGATGATAGTAATTAGATAAGAAGATGTACGAGATCTCAGACAGGGGCCTCAACTCTGGACAATAACTGTCATATTTGAGGTCCAGACAATGAATTAAGGTGCTAGATTGTGGTAGAAATAGTGGTTGTAAAAACTAAAAGAGACTAAACAAACAAATCAAAAACAGTACAAAAATAGCTCTTTATTTATCAACTGCTACAAATTTTGGTGACAATTTGTGTTCGAACACATTGAATAAAGCATTCAATAAGGGATGTTCAATTACAGATATAACAGACACCTGCATAAATCAAACATCAACCAAGGGTGGCCCCTATTCAGTCACCAGAACTTAACACAACAGGGTACACCAAGTACCACAACACAGGTGCTCCAAGCAATAGCTGGTTAGACTGAAACAATAAGAACCTCGACACAAGCAAACACAACATAAACCCCAAGACACGACATAAACAAAGAGTTGTGACACAATTTACTATCCCACCAAGAACCCAGGCCTGCTGACACTAACTAGCCAGCTGCTCCTGTAACATTGGAAAACACAATCTTTGATTATCATTGTAAAGAAAACATATTAAACACACGAAGCAATAAGCACATACAATATAACATATGAATTAACCCATAGATCTATTTTGCTATTCCCAACACTTGTACTACTGCTATCATGAGACTACATTTGATATTGCTAGAATAGACCACCTAATGCAACAATGCAAATCTGCTCCACCTTCCCATACAGCCCAGCATTCACTTACAGGATGTCTTCAGTTCAATGTAACTACCTCGCACAGTTCCTACACACACAAGCAGTGGAAGATTGATCTGATGTGTCCAGCTGTAAACACATAGCTATAAAAAGCAGGGTACATACATCAGACATTGCAAACAAACACAACATCTCAACATTGATTCAGTTAACAGGTATCAGAATGACATCTTTGTTCTGGTAAATTAGGCTGTCATTCCTACCTACCAAAGTGGCTACCTTTACCAAGGAATGCATAATCAGTTCCCTGTCTACACCTTGCAGAATACTTTATGCATTAATTTGTACCAAGTAACAAGGGCAACACAGTATTCCCTATAGACCACATGTTCATAGAACACCACCCAATCACCTATTATATCTTTAGTATAATGCTCTACAACTCTCTGCCTACTGTTAGGCACGCCGGCAACTGTTTTTCTAACACACCGTACTCTTTTCTCTAATATAAAACATATATTGACAGGTTGTACTCCTGTGCTCCACATCTGACAGTACGCTTTACACCTATACAACAATACACAATATTATGGACTCCGCCACCATCAGACATTCAGTTGCCTCAACATAGGTACTTCACTGGACAACTACCCCAACAATGTCCAAGTTTGCATGAAGAGTATCAGCACTAATATAATACTGTGCAAGTTACAGCATCTGATTAGCATTACAAACTAACAACCAGCAAGCAAAACATGTCTAACTATGAAAAGCAACAGACACATATACAATGTGGAATCACCACATTTGTAGAATGTGACAATGTAACACTTGCACATAGAAGAATCACAACATTCACAGAAAGTTAAAGTTAAACATGTATTACACAGGAACTCAATTGAGGCACCCTCTGAGGCCCCTAAGATAGCTCATAAAAGAAACACACAATATTACCAAGTGAAAGTACACAAAATAGTGGCCAGAGTGCCTCATTCATATGAGACAGGATCCAAGCACAAGAATGTCCATGGCAGGATACAGAACATTAGTACTCATATAATAAACAGTGTACTATATCTGATATTAACACTAATGTCAACTAGCGTTGTCTAATGCCAACCACACCCGTGTCCTATTATTTGTGAGTGTACAGCAAATGTACACTTATGCCCTCTATTCCCCACCCTTCTTCCTATGATACACCGGTTATAAATTTTGTTATCTTACGCTTCATGTCACACGACAAATACATATTAATATCTCTGCGAATGGTGGTACGCAGCACTAAATCACATCCTCTCCACCGTGCGACAAACACCATGCTTAACTTAAGACCACATCTCAGTCACTGAGTCCATCAACAACTTGATACACCTACACAGACATTACTGCATCCTGGTAACAGATGTGATGCCAGACTTCACTTTCTGCTGAACAAATTCCTATACTATGTTGAATATTGCTGAACCGCCAAATGGTGTATAATTCTAACATTAAAGGACACTGAAGTGATTCATACAGGCTATAATAGTTAACTGGGTACCTACTAAAAGTACCAAGCATCACTGTATTAATTTCTCCCCAATTACTATTTATGTGGCCTAACTACATATATTAACCATTAACCCATCATTGCCACATATAACATGTAAGTACTCTCCTCTGCTTCACATATGTTATAAATACTACCCATGATCATGGTTACTTTCCCCTACTCATTGTTGCTTTGGAGTGTTCATACCCAACACTTGAGCAAACATTCAATTTGATGCCCACCATTGTCACAGAATAATCCTGTAAATATATCTTGCTGCTGTATACACATACACATATGATTCTCACCACTCTGTTATTAAGTAGCCTTCATTTCTAGCAACCTCACAAGCACTTACTCCCTTCTAGGCCAACATGGCCAGCATGGCACCAGGTGGCATTATTTCAGTCTTTACTATAAACTAATTTATGACCCCACACATTGTATATTTTGGTGAATCTCCCACATCTCTATTTAGCTAGTAACACATTAATGTCATAGGATAACCATGTAAAATAATTCCCAACAAAATAATCTTGTGCCAGCATGGCTGGCATGACATGACATCAGTCTCTATGATACTTAACCACCATCAATGACCTATTCTACATATTTCACAACACCATTGTCTGATTGGACATCTCTATGTGTTACATGTTATTTTCATAAAGCTTTAGGGACACTAAATCATTCTGTAGAACAGTCCATTTCAATAGTATTCATTCATATTATCTATTTATATTTCTTTGTTCCTACCACCCTGCCTAACAGCTTTGTTCACACACATCAGTTTTCCCACGCAAACGCTTTTCAAGCCTGTAACATGGCGTGTGCTGCGATTTAAAACATGGTTACTGTCAGGGTCTTAAACCTGGCTCGCTAACCTAACACATGTGAGACAGTACAAGTACAACGTGATTCGACTTAATGCTCAACGACACAACGTTCAATGGATTTATTTACAGATCATATACAGTACGATGATCACTACAAGATATACTTGATACTTCAATACACTTACATACACAATACAGCTCACAGTCTATCTCTCAAGATGTCCAGACACTCGATTTTCAGGCACAGAAACCACACAACGCCTTTCTCTCATCATGCGTCCAGTCGAGTCAACGTCCCAGAGCTGTCTGCCTATAGCTCGCAACTTGCCTCCCACCTGAAGTGGCCTCACGAGGCATGCGTGCGTCTTGCGTCGTCCTTGCCTGACCGCTGGCCGTCTCGTCAGCCAGCAACCTTGCAGGCAGGTAACTGCTACTCGCCTGGCGGCGTAACGAAGTTACGGCATCCCTGCTGGGGACTAAGTCGCCTGGCGGGCGTAACGATGTCACTGCATCACTGCACTACTCTAGACTCTGACATGCTCCCCCGGCAACTTCATGAAAGATGTCATCTTTCATGTATAATATATGTACATACTGGGTTAGTATTTTAACCTTGTCAGAGTCGACCCTTCTGTTGTTATATACATTTGTATCATAATACATGGAAATACACATCTGCCATAGAAACATATAAGAAATGGAAGTTGTATTCAACGACATGTGGTGTTCAACCTTTAACACTGGTCAGGTTTCATCCTCTCGATGGCTGATTACCTCAATTGCATTATTGACCCAGTCAGATCGGTAGTACCAGCTCCAAGCATCTACCTCGCAGCCTCCAAAAAAAACGTAATAATATGGTTCTTGAAACAAAAACCATCTGGCTAGACCGAAATACGGCTTTATAAAAGTCGCATTAAACGCTCACACCCTGACCTCATTTGGCCAGGAGCTCTTGTGTTGGTCTGCAATGTTGGTAACACTCTACCATGCCCAGTAGATGGCTTCCTGGTGTGTTAACAATCTGGCAACAACATGGCTATTTATATACAACACATTACAGTATACATTTCAAATTATGGCCCTTTGTGTAATGATGTAATAACAAATAAATGAAAGGGGAATAAATTCAACATTTATGAAATATAATATTTTACAATAATTATTCTATTTCTTAGCGTCATCGCTTGATGTCTCTTCATACTAACGAGAAAAAGTCGGTAGTATGAATACATTAATCAAGATATGATTCTAAGATTACACTACATAAATATATAAACACACAATTCGTGTATTCAACTTTGTTGATTCCTAAAGATTTTAGAATCGTCATAGCTTTTTAACCTTTTATTTGTCGTCTGCTAATTTTGCTCTAAATTCCTAACTAATCCGGAAGTACACACGAACACTAAACAGCTGATGTTGAAACTTATAGAACACACTTGTTCCGGTCTGATGTAGTTACGGAATGTACAATGTTCTAATCGTTCATGTGTTGGATGTTTCACTGTAAAACCTTCTGGATTTCGATTGACTGCAGTGGTGTAGCTGTCAATGTTTAGGTCGCACTTTCACACACGGATTTAAAATATCACTGGAAAGTTCCACACGCAGATGCCACTGTCAAATTGGATAGTTCGCTTACGGTAAGTTTTTGAGCGAATGTGGCACTGTTCTCTTTCGTAATATATACAATTAATAAAGTTCGCTTTCTACCACGCACTACACAATTATACACGACAATCACTACATTAATTAGTAAAATAAGAACACTATATATATTGGGAGTAATCCCTATCACATCACATCGTAGACTTTACACAGCTTTTTGTGAATGGAAAAAAAAATATTCACTGATGGATGGCTGTGTTGATCTGAGTGTATTTTACACACTGCACTCAGACATTGGTGCTTACTGGGTCGGTCGGACAACGGGACAAAAGATCGGCAATCGTGTTGGTTCTGCCTGGGATATGTCGAACCTCGAAGCTGTAATCTTGGATCACAATGGCGACAAGATCACAATGTCGACAAGGTCAAAACGGTGACAAGTTCAACAATCACAAATGTTTTACACGTTTACAAGATCAAACAATATGTATGCACTGTACGTTTACAAATAGTTTCCATGTTTAAACAATGTAGTAATATATCAAAATGAGCCTTCCACGATCACATTTACATGTACTATAAATTTTGACAATAATTCTAAGTTCACAAACTCTAGTTTTAAATGTTAATTACATAAACACGTTCATTTCAAAGCCGGACGAGCCCCCACGTCCACACATGTCAGGGTCTTAAACCTGGCTCGCTAACCTAACACATGTGAGACAGTACAAGTACAACGTGATTCGACTTAAGGCTCAACGACACAACGTTCAATGGATTTATTTACAGATCATATACAGTACGATGATCACTACAAGATATACTTGATACTTCAATACACTTACATACACAATACAGCTCACAGTCTATCTCTCAAGATGTCCAGACACTCGACTTTCAGGCACAGAAACCACACAACGCCTTTCTCTCATCATGCGTCCAGTCGAGTCAACATCCCAGAGCTGTCTGCCTATAGCTCGCAACTTGCCTCCCACCTGAAGTGGCCTCACGAGGCATGCGTGCGTCTTGCGTCGTCCTTGCCTGACCGCTGGCCGTCTCGTCAGCCAGCAACCTTGCAGGCAGGTAACTGCTACTCGCCTGGCGGCGTAACGAAGTTACGGCATCCCTGCTGGGGACTAAGTCGCCTGGCGGGCGTAACGATGTCACTGCACCACTGCACTACTCTAGACTCTGACAGTTACATTAATTACTTATTTTCAATTTAATCAGTTAAAACTTACAGTTTTACCAAGGCATTAGTTGACTACAGATCAGCTCAGGGAATTGTTCCCACATTTCAATACAAAAGAACAGCACTTTTGTGACACTTTTTTTCCTCGCATATCCTTTACAGCATTTTACCGCTGTTGTTGATTTCTTGACAAGATTACGCTCAGTAGTTTGCCATTGCTTTCTTAGTGGCCGGCTCACTTATCCCATAAGTGTGCGTGGGTGGTGAATATGTGGTCAATGGAGATGTGGCTGGGGGATGGGTGGTTTGAGGTGTGGATAGGATGTGTGGGTTAGGATGTGTATGTGGGTGGGCGTGGCATGTGTGGGTTGGTGGGGGAATGTTTGTGGGTGGCGAGTGTGTTTTGGTTGGGGGAACAGGTGAGGGGAGAGTGTGTGGGTGGGGGTGTGCGGAAGGGGGATGGGTCGGTTGGTGGGGTATGTATGTGTCCCTTGGTGTGCGTGTGTGTGGGTAGGTGGGGGTGTGTGTGTGGGTGGGGTTATGTATGGGTAGGTGGGAGATGGGCCTCAAAACATGGTAATTTGCCTTGTTTATGTTTACAACATTCATTTCACAATGTTTACTTTTCTTACTATGTAAATGTATAATGCTCTTGATGAATGAAAGACGAGTGATTGGAAGGGCCGAATGTAAGACGGGCCTGCGCGCCCAATTTGTAACCCTAATAAAGTTGATTTGATTTGATTTGATTTGATCAGCATAACCGAGGTGGCTCACTGCCAGCACAAAACTGGCTTATCATTCCTTTGTCTACCTGAGTTCCGGTAGTGGCCAGGCCAGGGCCATACGGCTTTCACAGACCAAACCAAGTGCATCGGTTTGGCACTGTGACAGTAGCATTTACCAAACTGTCCCCCTTTAAAGTGTCCATTTGTTTTCGCAATATAAACCCACCCATTACTTTTACCACAGACCTATACGTGTATACAATTACATCGCTGGGTGTGAATTGTCTTCTGTTATTATTCTGCTATTGTTGCACAGACACTTCGGTAATACCCGTTGCTCATTGTAACTATAATACTATGCAATGCTTCATTGCTAGGGGATACTTTTTTTCCTCGCATATCCTTTACAGCATTTCACCGCTGTTGTTGATTTCTTGGCAAGATTACGCTCAGTAGTTTGCCATTGCTTTCTGAGCGGCCGGCTCACTTATCCCATAAGTTGCCAGCCAACGCGATGAGAACCGCTACCAATTCTCGAGCGCTGCGTTACCCCACGTGGATAAACGGAATTACGAAGAAATTCGTTTAAATCCTAGGCCAGGGAGACCGGCTGAGGGAACTACGATCTATTATTTTCCACACGCTGTACTATCCATTACATACATCTTGAATTATTGTGTCTTCAGCCTGTACCATCAAAAACCTGCCGCTCTTCAACCAATGTACCTTTGTATCTATCATTTAAAACTTCATACAGGGAGGGGGTGCTTCCTATCTGTCGCAATCCTAAGGTGCATCTTGTCCTGGAACATCTTGTACTTCTTATATGACGGCAGGGTCGGTATATGTTGCAAACATATAATAGGTGTATCCCTAGTACAGCCAAGAATGTCTCGCATGACCTCATTTTATGTGCGTTCTAGCTACACCAGCTGACTATAAAACATTATGAGATTCCGAGACTATACTTAATCGCCGAAATTATAAGATACTGGTAAAGTGTGAACAACAACAATCTTTGCTCCATGTCCACCGCTTCCACCACCTTCCGCGCAACGAATGCTTCCTTGATGCTTACCACTGCTTCCCGCTCATGATCCTTGAAGGACAAGCTTCCTTCGAAAGCTTGCCCCAGATACTTGAATGTGTTATCTTTGCCGATCACACTTGTCTTTCTTGTTATATCTCGTACCTTCTCCTTCACAATTCTGTTGTGCAGGAGCACCGTCGTAGATATGCTTTGTCTGGGTTTGGGTGGAAACATACCAATAAACAGCTGTCTATATCAGTGAGAAAAAGAGTCTTAAAGTGCGTATAGAACTCTCACTATTGTATACACGTAAAATATTGACAATAAGCAAACAAGATGAGAAAAACATATTAGCAGCGGAAATGTGGTTTCTGACGAAAATACAAATAATAGAGTGGACGGTCATAACGAATATCCATACTCCATACGGGGGAGCAAAGAATAGTAACACTGTTGCCTACCATGCACGTCGTAAGAGGCGACTAAGGAGGGTATGGTTCCGTCGCCCTGCTACTGAGTGAGTGCGTGACGCGACACTGTGAGTTGTGAGTTTCGCGTGGAATGCTTTTACATCTGTCCGAGGTTGTTTGTAGCGTGAACTGCATGTTCGGAACGATGGCGGCCGGCTGTTGCTGGATTGACTGGTTTGCCTTTTCGGCTCACGAGTGCATTATTCAGGAGACTCATGGGAGTCGCCGCTGGAGCTACGGAGTTCGTGCTTTGTGCGGCGCTTTCGGCGGGTCGTCCTGCGGAAAGAGACCGAGCCATATGGGATAAAACCCGGGTCAATGAAGTCTTTCTGGTGACTGCCGTTTCCATCGACGATGAACTGTATTTTTCATGGAGGACTTTTGTGTTGGCATTCTGGCGGCGGCATTATGCACAGTGTACCTGTGCGGGCTGTTGGCTTGCCGATACTCCTGTCTATTCCATTGTTCACATTGGGCAGTGAGGAGCATTTTGTGTGATATTCACTGGCACAGGAACGGAGCAATATGGGGACGACCCGTTGCCGTGAAGTTGGAACCACGACTAACTAACTAACTAACTAACTAACTAACTAACTAACTAACTAACTAACTAACTAACTAACTAACTAACTAACTAACTAACTAACTAACTAACTAACTAACTAACGAATATCCTCCAAGAATCAAATGAAAACCATAGACTGGTTAAAGAAATTAGACGATGACAGTCAAGATGTGTTGGGCATGTCGGAGAACTAAACTTGGAAAGTTAGTTACAATAGGCAAACTTGATGAAAGCTGAAGGCAAAGTGACATATACCCGGTTAGCATGGCCATTTTGCATAATGGGAGCAAGAACACACATCTGATTCGTGGCTGGAGATCGTGTGAAGACAGCCAAGTATGATCGCCCACGCTTATCGGCACGGCACATGATGATGATGCTTAACGGCGTGATGTGACAACGATATAGTGTATGAAAGGTTAGATATTGGAAAAGAGAAAAGGGGGTCGGAGAGGCAGAATATTCGACAAGGCTGCGTGCTCAATTATCTGTCATCTGCCATCTACTGCCCACAGTACCTTACAGTGTAGGGCCTTGAGCTTGAGGAATTAAGGCAGCCTGGCTAGTGCAGTCGCCGCGAACTGTGCAGGTTAGGATTTTCTTTTTGCCCCCGACAGAAAAAAAATTCTACACCCTACCTAGGATTCGAACGCGGGTCTCCCTAGCCACTCAATCAGCCCAATGGTATGAAAGTGATATTTCTGTGTTGTTCGTTCCTTCGAACTTAGTCACATCGTAATGAATCATAGGCTTGGAAGATTTAGTTTCACTAAGCTGCTCTATCTATACTAACTTGGGCGATCATATTCTACAATCTACATAATGTGAAATGCTAAACGTGAAAATTAAACCGCCATTACTATAACGACCTTTTATACAGATATGTCCTGGTATCTTTAGACGGCTTTCGTCAACACCATCATGTGCCCTCCCAACTGATGTAGGCGTGCTTGTATTTCCCCAGATCTCGACCCCTGGTGTTCTGGATCAGTTCCACCTATGATATTCCTCCACCCACGTCTCAGTCCGCCCAGCATGATTTCTTTCCTCCATCCACCGTCTCAGTACGTCCAGCATGATTCCTTTCGGCCTGTCACTCCCTCTTCTACTACTGCACTTTCATGTCGTCACGATGTTTTCCAATACCTCTTGTATCATTACATGATCAGAGAATGCTGTTTGTCGCATTCTTACATATTCATATGATCTTTTGCTTTTATTATTCTTTTTAATCAGTCGTTGTTAGTTAATATCGCAGTCGAAGATATTCATAGCATCGTCTTAGAATCCACATCTCCGTTGGATTCACGCTCTTCTTAATTTGTTCGTTTGCGTTCATGTTTCACAATTCTATATATCTTTTCATCAGTCTTATTTTGACATTCAATTATGGTGACTTATTGTTTAAAATACTTTTAATTTTCTGAAATGCATCTTTTGCCTGGCCTATTCTGTTCTAATCTCTGTCATTCATCTTCCATCTGATTTTATGGTTTCCCTAAGAAATCTGAATTAATTAACTAGGGTACTTTCCTGTCTATTATGTTTTGGCGTTTTCTTTTTATTGATATCCAAGGAGAGTCTGTGTTTGCATTCTCTGTTGCTACAATGTCCGAGAGTTGTATGTCTTTTGCGATTTCAGCTTTCAAGACTGTCATCTGCATAGCTTAGATTGTTTGTATTACAAAATTCAACTCGTAATACCAGCTTCTCTTTGATTTCTCTCAGTGTTACTTCGCTATATAGACAGAAGAGATCCGGTGACACAACACAGTATTCCTGGTCTTACTCATAGCTTTATCTGTTCATAATTTCCTCTTTATTTCCCATTATAATTACAGCTTTT
>JACEFZ010016014.1:0-17500 GCA_014155875.1 Cepaea nemoralis
CCCCAAAATGTGGAGACGGTTGTGACAAGATCTCAAAAGGGACTCAATGCACTTAAACTATGGCTGCAATGGACACAGAGCAGAGAATGCTCTTCACACTATACCAGCACTTGATCCTCTCAGTGATTGATTATGGACTAGGAATGCTCACTGTCTCAAAGAGTCAGCTGGTGAAATTAGAGCGCATACAGAATGAAGCGATGCGGGTCATTCTGGGATGCACCAGAGACACTCCAGTAGTGTGTATGCGTTACATTCTTGGTCTTCCTACTGTTGCTAGTAGGCACAAGGTAATGCAAGCGAAGGCATACCTCAGAGTAGCTGCAGACACAGATCACCCGTTGCATGAGGCGCTGGACGTAGTTAAGGGTCAGAGACTGATAAGAGGGAAATCATGGATGGCTCAGGCGGAGGATACGATCAGACAGGTGTGCCCATTGGAGAACATCAGGCGAGGAGAGGAGTGGGTCAGAGTGCCAGCCGTGCAGTCAGACTTGTGCAGAGTTGTAATAACATTGAGCCGGGAGTGCAGGGAGTGGCCAGCAGGGGCCACGGAAGTGGAAATTCAGCAACTAATTCAGGATAATTCTCGTCCGGGTGATGTGATTATCTACACGGATGGGTCAGTGTTGAGAGGTAGGAGAAGTGCCTGGGGGTTCTTGGCAAAAACTAATGGTCGGCGTTTGGTGCAGGAGAGGCCTGGCGTATGATAACACTACATCTAGCTTAAGAATGGAGGTGGAGGCGGTCAGTGCAGCTTTACCGCTGGATAGAAACACGATACATACACACATTATGATTGTAACTGACTCAGAAAGCATGCTGAGAAGGGTGAGAACAGGTAGGCTTCGTGCAGAGTGGCTTGCTTCGCTTCGGAGGTCACGGGTAGTAAGCATCACCTGGATCTTTTCTCCTGGGCATGCCGGTGTGCTGGGGAATGAACAGCCGGACAGATTGGATGGCTCGGCAAAATTTGATGGAGTATTGATGCATGACAAGGCAGACGTGGTTGCGGCCTTGTGGGAGCACGTGTACACCTCGGAGGAGCAGATGGAGCACCATGGTCTGGTAAGAATGAGACAACGAGGTGTGACGAGGGGATCTGGCCGACGCTCGGCGCTCGGAGGAAAGGTGAGACGGACATATAATCAGATTGCTACTGGAACTATTAGTGTTGGAACTCTTACGCTGGCTGCTGGGATGGAGGCGGAGCGCTTATGGGAATGTCCCGAAGTGCTGTGATGTCGGTTCCTAAATCAATCAATCAATCAATCAATCTACTACACGTTCACCTGTTTGTTACAAAACAGTTCTGCCTGCATACGCAGTTCTTTACGATAACTAGCAATGGAATGAAAATGAGAAATTAAGACCAAATACATGTTAATAACGTAGTGTATGGTTGGTTGTGTTGTTGGTTGTGTGATTGGTTGTGCCGTTGGTTGGCGAATCCTCTTGAAGGCTGCATTGTAATTCTTAGGTCGGAGGTACTGACTTTTAGTTGACGTGAGCCTTGGAAAGTGATTTATGTGAGAATGCTATAGTCACATTCCGTCTCACCTGGTACCGAAGTACCGTCTCCTCGAGAACTGCGTTGTAGAGGTCACCATCCCCTTTCCAAGCTCAGAAACCAGCGGGATGTGCAAGACCACTGAAACTTCACGTCTAAGGAGAGACATGTAACTATGTCATGATTAACCAAGCACCAACGGACTGATTGGTATTATGCCTAGTGTGGCAATGTTTCCTCCACGAGTTATACATATTTCATTGTTAACAGAATCCAAACTAATGTTCAGAAGGAATCCATGACATGTGAAAGTATCTTACGTTAAACTGCTCCTGGTAGAACTCTTTTCTGTGTGCGGCCATAAAGTTATCTAGGTCATCAAATCGTATAGCTGTTTCACTGCGACCTGGAAGATGATTGTAGTAGTCCCCACCGACATGATTTAATTGGCCACCCCTGTTACCTTGACTGCTGGCTGGCTTCTTCATTACTACTTGGGGTTGAAGAAATTAACAAGTATGATACATATTAATATTGTGAGAGCCAACTGATTTGCTTGCGTGTGTGCAATATGGTATTTTTCTGTACATGCTTATGTGTACGTGCGTGTGTGTTTGTGTGCATTCATCTCTTTCTCTCTCTCTCTCTCTCTCTCTCTCTCTCTCTCTCTCTCTCTCTCTCTTCCTTTCTCTCTATGTCTATACGCATGTGTGTGCTTGGGTATGTGAGCACGCACCTTGCGTGTTGTGTTTATGAAGTGGATAGAGAGAAGAAACAAATGATAGATACGGGATAGAGAGCATAGACTGTACCGAAAGAGAAGAAGAGAGCGACAGGAGAGATGAAGAAACAGAAGAGAAATATGGGAGAGAAGGCAGATAGACGAGAGTGATTATATACAGATATGAGATGCGGGACACTCGGGAGACAGGGATGGATTGGAGAGAGATGAGAGCGACAGGTGAGATATAAAGAGAGACTTCATGCATCTACAGCAGGCGAGACTGGAGAATGAGAGATGGGAGAACGAGATGGAAAAAGGGGGGGGGGGGAGAGACGAGAGAGTTGGACGACAGTGACAAGACTGTCTGTGAATGGGTCGTAATGAAATTGGGCCATCACATTGCGTAGGCCTGAATTCACGGAGGAATTAGGTTGCCAATCGTTTTCCCACTTCAGCAGGCGACGAGGCCAGGCGTCGAAACCGCGTTCGACCGTACTCAAGGCATTATCAGCGCACTTCCCTACGAATTTGTCTATTGCGCCCACTGTGCACCATAAACATATATACAGTTAGCTGAATAAACACACGATATAAAGGTATTGGCAAGATATCTTTTTATACTGCAAACTTTATTTTACCGACCTGGAGGCTTTGCTTGTCCAATCACAATGTTGTTTGGCGTGGTTGTCACGGCGTTTGATTCCACATTTCGTGCAGTGTCAATTTCAGTATAATTCTGGAGTCTACGTAGATTTGTTTCTTCAGGCTCATCCTTTTTATGTCTGCGTCTCCTATACAGTAAACATAGCATAAAGTAACAGACAATTATAAAGTAAGTTAGGATATTAGTTTGGATTATTTACTGAAGCCACGTCAATTGTCTATTTGACTACATCAAGGGCAATGATTTCAATTCACTTTTGCAAATTACAAGAAACAGACATATAATTACAATTACATGAGTTTTACATTTCCAATGAGGTAAATGTTACATTGATAAAAGCAGTGGTTTATTATTGTTTTTAAAAGAAGACAATCGAGTGTTGTGATCAGACGAGGTCAATACGCCTTTTGAATGACTAATCTGATGACGGCTTAAATCACACACATCTCTAGCACCACTTTTTCAAGGATAGACCAAACTTTAGGCTGTAAGTAAAGTTAAATAACGGATATCTCGTCACTCTATGGCATCTATTGGGTATATAGTGATAATGCATATTTTTAGGACAAATCGATACTCGAAAGGTGATGTGATAGGTGATGGGTGACGTCAGCTGTCGTTACTTCCCAGGAATTATCCCGGTAATTATTTTAGACTGGATCGACCAGGGAGCCCAGTTCACTGAAAGCAATGCCCTCATCGATGGGGATTCTACCACATGGCCACTGGGCTGGCAAGCAAGCGTGCTAGCACTGCGCTACTACAGTTTCTTTCAGCTGTACTAGTCAGAAAAAGAAATAGCTGCTGCCACTATTGGCTATATATGTTTTAAATATGGTCAAAGACCCTTTTACCCGCATTAAGACGTATTTAGTATATGGTGCTAGGCCAATATTTTTAGACCAACTGGCACTACAGGCGTGATGTGGTAAACAACACACATGCCACATTCCCTTCCCAACACATTTTCTGGTACACATTTGAGCCTGAGTCGACGAGGTCATGTCAATTTTTTAAAATTCGACCAGGGTGCAAAGTCATGATCACCGGGCCGGCAGGCAAGGGCCTAGCCACTACTCGGCTCTGTGGGCATATTTAGAACTTGTCTATTATGTTCATAGTTAGCGAACCGATCACCAGGAAACAGGTGAATAGCTGTATAAAACTACACATCATACTGTCATCATTAGCAATTGCTTTGCCGTCTGGAGTAGGCCAGTGACGAAAAATAACAATACTGATAAAAACAATATTGAGGATCCGTAATTGGAATGAGTACAATTTAAACCCTTTAACGAGGATCTATTGGAGGGTAAGTCTAGTGTCAGCTGCAACGGTTATTCCAGCTCCAATAGCGTATATTAAAGCTGTTGCAGTTAAAAAGCTCGTTGTTTGATCTCAGGTGCAGGCAGACGGTCCGGCCCGCGGCCTTTTCACTGCCGAATTGATCCTGCCCTACCATCTGCCGGCTCTCATCGAGGGTGCTCTTTGCTGAGCGTCCAGAGTGGCCGGCGCGTTTACTTTGAAAAAACATTAGAGTTGTCAAAGCAGGCCTCCGCTGCCTGCAATAATGGAATAGAACCTCGGTTCTATTTTGTTGCTTTTCGGAACTAGAGGGACAAACGGGGGAATTCGTATTGCGGCGTTAGAGATGAAATTCTTGGATCGCCGCAAGACAAGCTACTGCGAAAGCATTTGTCAAGAATGTTTTCATTAATCAAGAATAAAAGTCAGAGGCGCGATGACGATCAGATACCGTCCGTGAAGCGAAATGGAATATACCTTGGCTAGCAATTCCATTGCATTTAAAGTCCGAATCACTTGCAAGGGGCCACTACATTCTTTGTCCAAACACTTGTTCTACTGCTCTCAACTGACGAATATGACTGAACGTCTCTGAGTCAATATCTCCCGCATTGGGAAGGCCTGACCGTTACGCTCACTCAGCTGCATGGAAGGAGGGCCTGGCCGTGAAATGTTGAGCCGGCAGCATCTGCAGCCTACCTCGTGAGAGTTACCAAAGGTGGAGAAAAGAGTTTCATTAACACGAAATGGAAGCTCGGCTAGCGAATCCATTACGTGGAATTTCGAAACGTAAGCGTGCTGAGTGGATGTTTGACTGACTGTTCCTGTTTTGTGTGGGGAGCGGCCAGTATCGAACGACATGCCCAGCATACGGAAGTGAGAAAGTGAAGCAGCCATGCCCAAGACGTGACGATCCCTTGGGTGAGCCCAGTACAGGAGCGCTATGTGTCGGGTTTGCAATTATGGGAGATGCCTTGAAGAGATTAGAATAAGAATTGCCATTGCGAAGGTAGCCTTTTGCAAGATGAAAAACATACTGACCAATACAAATTGAAACGAGAAAAAGTGTGTTGAAGTGCTACATAGAACCTATACATTTGTATGGATGTGAAGCGTGGACAATAAGCAGTCCAGCTGAAAAAACAGCTGATGGCTGTGGAAATGTGGTTTTTGATGAAAATGCAAAGAATACCATGGACAGACAGAAAAACCAATGAACAAGTCCTTCAAGAAATAAATGAAGATCGTAAACTGATTAGAGACATTTGACGTAGCCAGTCAAAATTGTTTGGGCATGTTATGAGAAGAAATTAACTGAAGAACTTGGTGACGACTAAGGGGAAGAGACCAAGGGGAAGACCGAGAAGTAAAAACCTGGATGGCTTGGCCACGTGGCATGGTCAAGACAGGAACATAGAGCTGATCCACGACACTGATGATCGAGTGAGATGGCAGAACATGACAGCCCACGCATATCGGCATGGCACATGATGGGTGGGTGGAGAAATAAACAGCTGACCGGTGCCTGGCCACCATTTTTCTATAAAATGGAATATAATAGCACACATCCTTTGCCAATATTGATACCGGTACTGCAGACCTGCCTGACAACATCTTAAGCCAGACCCATCCATGATTTGCCCATCTTTAGCCTGTCACCCTTTTCCTTGAATACAGTTTGATGCAAATGGTGCTGCACATCTGCATTTATTTTCATATATGCACGAGTCCTCCAAAACTTCATTATATGTTTCATGGTGGGAAAGTCAAGGAGGTATCTCATTGCCGCACTGCAGGTGTCTCGTAAATCCGAAATAATGTGCATGACTTCAATTTGTATCTACTCACGTCTTCCAATCTGTATAGGGCCGACAGTGAGGATGGCCAGGGCATACTCGATGGGTGAAAGAAATTGACTTGGAACAGAAGTATTAACAGTCTTTGCTTGATATTGGCAGTTGCCACAATTCTAATTTCTGACAGACCTTTTCGGGCTTTTGTTATATCATAACTGACATGTTTTCTGTAGTACAGACTACGAGCAAAGCTCACGCTCAGATATGTGACATGTGTCATCGACTGCTTTTAATGCTCAAGTCCATCCTCACTGTTGGCAGGTCTGTTTTAACAATATTTTTGTTTAAGTAGAGCCATATAACTGCTACCTTTGCGGTATCTTAAGGTTGACAGGGCACATGAATCAACACACCAGGAGGAAATTTGATCAAGCACGCGCTGCCTTGCACTGGCAATCGCCTGTCTATCTTTAGCCTGTCGATACACTAGAATGTCGTCCTGCCCCTATCTTCAAGCTGTTGTTAAGTAATCGGCACCGTATGCGCATTTAACAATACCGGTGACAGTGGTGTACCTTGTGGAAATCCTGAATGTGATTGTGTTTGGGTGTGCCTGAATGCGCTTTAATGATATTTGGATGTGTTTCTTTTGTATGCTTCATTGCATCTCCATATCTTAAAGCAGTGGTTCTCCACTTTTTTTTGACCTATGCCCCCCTTTACCATATGTTCGGAACGTCATTCCCCCTCCCCCCTTTCGAATTTCCTCCCTATAAATCTCCTCTCACCCTTATACAGTATACTTAAAACCGGGAAGTAATGGGTGCCGATGCCTCCAGATTTTAAGTGCACTTTCTCCTGCATCATCACACTCGACAGACAATGCAGAGAGCAGAACCCTGCCGCTGTCAATGCAGAGGTCAACGCGCTCATCTATGAACACTCAGATAGCCCCGAAGTGCTCATCTATACAGATGGATCTGTTGTAAAGCAGCAGAGAAGTGCGGGGACATTTACAGCCCGTTCAGCGGGCCGAACCGTTCAAGAATCCAGTGGTGCCCACTCTATGACCACGAGCAGCATAACGATGAAGGTGGTGGCATTTACACAGGCTTTCATATGGCTGGAATCACAGCATTATACCAACGTATGTGTACTAAGTGACTCAATGAGTATGATTCAGAACGTTGAAGCTGGATCTGTACGTAGACAGTGGACTGAGTCGCTGCGGAAGTCTGTTGTCCTAAAGTCACCTTCATCTTCGTCCCGGGACATGCGGGAGTCGAGGGAAATGAACGAGCTGATAAACTGGCTGGCTCTGCACCCCCTGTAGATGGCCAGCCCATGGATCGTGCCGATGTTATTAACGCCCTTAAAGATACGGCGAGAACAGAGGATTTTGACGTCAGTGAATCCACATCGCTGTCCAGGATGAAAGACTTGGGTAGTAAGAATAGGCACGGCCAGACGCGAGAGGTACATCGGGAAAACGAGGTGCCTCGTCAACCAACACAGAACTGGCACTATTAGTCACCGGACGCTGAAGCATATGCTGGGGGGGGGGGGGGAGGATCTGAGCACCTATGGACCTGTCCGGAGTGCAATGAAGATACCCCAACTGATAACTGATAACTAATAACTGATAACATAATAATGGAACCTAAATTTAATAACAAATACTAAACCAAGTCTAGACATCTACATAAAACGTGATTTGCGGGTCTACTTACGTTATAAAGCTAATTTAATTTGGGCGACAAGTACAGAACCGTAAAATTTAGATGGGAAAAACAATATCAAGCAACTGGTTCTTGTATTAATGCGATCTTAAAATAATCTTAATCCCCCCTCCCCCTGGAAGCCCTAGTATTCCCACCTGGGGGGGGGGGGGTAGGGGGGGGGTAATTCTCCACCGGTTGAGAACCACTGCCTTAAAGGCATGGAAAACGGCGTGATCAGCCCGGATGCCAAGAGCATGTTACGTGGGTAGATTGGGTCAGTCATTACCTCCAGATAAGTACACCAATGACAATCAGTGTAACCAGTACAACGAAGGCGACCACTGGTCCTACTATCGCAGCTACAGGAGGAGATTCGTCTGGTCCTGGTCCAGGTCCTTGAACTGCCAGCGCTGGGGGAACATTTAGTACATCATCTCACTTCTACTATAGCAATATATATATATATATATATATATATATATATATATATATATATATATATATATATATATATATATATATATATATATATATATATATATATATATATATATATATATACTCGATCACTACACATATACTAGATGAGTACACATTTACTTGATGAATACACATCTATTAGATGCCTACAAATCTACTAGATCACTTTAAATTTACAACATCACCTCCAGGCTACTAGATCACACCAAATCTACTAGCTCACGTTGTAACAATAAGGTTATTACCCATCCACTAGATCACCTCAAATCTACAGATAACCTTGTATCTACGAGATATAAGCTACACATCCGCTAGATAACATACTAGACTCCTACACATATACTGCTATACTTTCAGCCGTTTATACCCCATTGGAACATTGGCCCTCACCCAATCATGCCAAGGTCATTTATACTTTGCCATCTCCTCAAATTGTACATAAAGTTTCCCCATATTATTCATCTATTTCTCGAATACTCATCTCGCTGTGTTTTTATTCTGACCCCTAATTCTCTTGCCCCGTGAAAGCCAGAGAAAGGACAACATGGCAATTATACTGCTAACTAGTCTAAAAGTGTATCCTATTCAACGCCGGCATCTTTCTCTCACCTCTTGATTCGTTGGAATATGTTTTAGTCCCTACCTCTTTCCCTCCCCGTTTCCAATCTACGAAATCACTGTATGTATGTTGGATGACTTTACATTTTCAAAATCACTACATCTACATTTACTGGATCACTATACATCTGCAAGATGACCCTAAATCTATCTATCCGATCAATTCATGTCAACTAGGCTACT
Source organism: Cepaea nemoralis (assembly GCA_014155875.1). Lineage (NCBI taxonomy): Eukaryota > Metazoa > Mollusca > Gastropoda > Stylommatophora > Helicidae > Cepaea > Cepaea nemoralis. The sequence continues at coordinate 9,002 of JACEFZ010016014.1, forward strand.
TCCCATTACTAGATCATTGCACATATATGACGACACCGTCGTACAATTTCGAGATGGCAGTGCAACTAAGGCACTTTGTGTGTGTGTGTGTGTGTGTGTGTGTGTGTGTGCGTGCGTGCGTGTGTGTGTGTGTGTGTAATCGGAGACTCAGTGAGGTCGTTGCTGGAGCTACGGAGTTCGTGCTTTGGGCGACGCTTTCAGCCGGCCACCCTGCGGGAAGAGATTGAGCCATATGGGATAAAACTTGGGGCAATAAAGTCTTTCTAGTTACTGCCGCTTCCATTGACGATGAACTGTATATTTCGTGGAGGTCTCTTCTGTTGGCATTCTGGCGACAACATTATGCACAATGTATCTGTGCGGGATGTTTGCTTGTCGAGAAGACTCCTGTCTGTTCCACTTTAACATGGGGTAGTGAGGAGCATTTTGTGTGATATTCACTGGCACAGGAACGGAGCGACTAATGACTAATATATATATATATATATATATATATATATATATATATATATATATATATATATATATATATATATATATATATATATATATATATATATATATAGTTGCGTATCCTTATCGAGACGTTGCAGTCAACACCAGCATTTTTCAGCTGCTGTTGATGTACTAGGCAAATTTTACGTTCAGTGGTTTGTCATTGCTTTCTGAACGACCGGCTCCTATACCTTTTTCGAAAAAACCAGCACCGCCGTGTTTCGAACATGGGTAAACGGGCTCACAAACCGCGTTCGCAAGCCCTAAGTCACAGAGACCGGTTTATATATATATATATATATATATATATATATATATATATATATATATATATATATATATAATATATATATATATATATATATATATATATATATGCTGCTCCAGTGCTATATTGGCCATTACACGTACTCTCCCAGAAAATGATCACGGTTCCACCCCAACCTGATATGTCTATAAATTACGTCGAAATGACTCCAATATCAAATTTGATTCGTAGCACTGGTGCTGAATTATTTTAATAGTGTTTGGGATGGCAAACTTGCAATGAATCAGACTCACCAAATACTCCATTGTGTCCTTACTTACTAACCATGAAGGTTACCAGTTCACAACCCTACGGCATGATCTGCCCTGAGATACGCTATATAATATATAATCATGAAAATAAAAGATGCACATACCCTCATCGCAATGATCACCGGCCCAACCCTGTACACACGATTTACATGTTCCATTAACTGCTTCACACAGCTGACTGGAGCAGTTGGTGCTGCATGTTTCTTTGCAATCATTACCAAACGTTCTGGGAGGGCATGCTGGGGGAAAAAACAAACAGACTTACTGCTTAACATCCACACCAAGGGAAATAATTTTCAGCATATACAATATTTGTATTTGTAGATCACACACACATAAACACACGCACACACGCAAGCCCACATACACAGACTTGCAACTCAGTATGTTTCCTCTTTTCCTGACAAGTGGTCCATTAATGTACACTTACTCCACAAGCCACTACAGTGTGGTCTTGGTAGATTTTCTGTCTCAAGAATCTGTGACTTTCCATTTAGTAAACAGCGAGACTGCTGTTACATAAATGGGTCGGGATAATACTGAGTAGTAATGAAGCACACTCCACTGCCCCGGCTTTCCATGTAATGTCTAGATCATTGCACCGCCTCAGCGTGGTGACGTCTTCACAACCTCTCCATCAACAGATTGTGCACAGTGTTGCCATTTTGACGCTTTTCGCACCACATTGTGTGCTTTTTTCAAGTCATTTAGTGCCAACATGTTGCATTTAGCGCGGCCGTGCGAATTTGGTGCTTCACAATTTTTTTGGGTGCTTTTTGGTGCTTTTTTAGGTGGGTAAAAATTACTTTAAAAATCATTTTGGGAACAATAAAAAGCCGAATTTCAACTGAAGCGAGGGAATAAAACAGTCTTAGCACATTACCGCGAAATATTCAAGTAACTTAACTCCCGTTAATACGATTTAGTTGAAGTGAGTGACTGCAAACGGCAGGCAATATGCAATGCGTTAAAAGATTGTTTGTCTGATCTTCCGTAGAGTAGCACTGCCTAAAGCCAGCCTGTTGTGGCACAGTGATGTTTTAACTATCAATGTACCATTGCAGTCTGTGATTAATAATGCGCTCCATTGATTTGCAGAGACAGCTGCTGAGGCTAATTAGTTTGTAGTTGGAGGCAATGGAACTATCTTCCCCTGATTTTAGGAGGGGTATCATGATTGCTTCTCTCCAGACTTGTGGAACACTGAAAGAAACCGAAAGAAGAGAAATAACCCTAAACTACATAAAAGAACATTACCCAAGCAGCAATTGGACCCATGCATATACAGATGGATCAGCCAAAAATTCAGTAGAGAATGGAGGAGGAGGAATTCTCCTAAATTTAAAAAATGGAGTGAAAAAAAACACATTCAGTGGCAACTGGAAAGTTTTCAAGTAACTTCAAAGCGGAGGTAGAGGCTCTGAAAACTGCAGCAGAAATGCTCTTGATGGAGGAAAATAAAGACACGCAAATAGCTATCTTTACAGATGCAAAGTCAGCTGTCTCAATACTGAAGAGCAAAAACAGCACAGAACTATCTGACCTAAGAGCAGCACTCCATGGTCTATGCCAGAAATCCAAAAAAGTTGTAATACAGTGGATCCCATCACATTACAGTATACCTGGAAATGAAGAGGCTGACAGACTGGCAAAAGAGGGCGGACGACTACCACAGCCTGACATAGACATAACCTATAATGAGGCAAAGAGGTTGATAAAAAGCACTTATAGAACCAAATGGGAATCAGAGCATCCAGGCCACCAGAAGGATGATGCATATTACAAACTCGACCGAAGAGAACAAGTAGCAATCTTCAGACTCCGCACAGGACATAACAGGCTGAAATACCACTTGTTCAACAAACTAAAGATAGGAGATACAGATGAATGTAATTGTGGAACTGGTAAAATGACAGCTAAACATTTGCTGCAAGAGTGCCCAATATATGCAGAACAGAGAAAGATATTTTGGCCCACACCTGCTTCATTCGAGGACAAGCTTTATGGAGATATCAACAAGCTCAAGTCGACTGCAGCTTACTTTAACTGTATTCAGGTTGACATTTAAATGTAGATGAAGAAGTATTTAGACTGCCACACTTCATACCACAGGCATGTCGGTTACACAAGCCTCCCAGAGGCATGAAATGGAATATTGCTTGGATAGCAAATCCATTACGTGGAAAGTCCGAATCGAAAGCTCACTGTGTGGGCTTCATAAAAGGTGGAAAAAGCGTCCTAGTGGCAAAAAATGGAATATTGCTTGGATAGCAAATCCATTACGTGGAAAGTCCGAATCGAAAGCTCACTGTGTGGATGTCATCTGCAAACTGCATTATTCTGGCTTCTGGAAGAACAGCCTATGGTGAACGGAAGGCCCAATATACGGAAGTGAGGCTAAGCAGCCATGTGCAGGACGTGACGATTCCTTGGGTGAGCCCAGTACCAGAGCGCTGTGTGATGGCTCTGCAATTATGGAAGCCTCCTTGGATGGCGGGGAATGCCCATGGTCTGCCCCTGCCTTCCCTTGAGGGCCGACCAGGAAGCCTTTGGCTGTTCTATATGGGCCAGCTGGGATGGGAGATAACACCACAACAGTGAGAGTCTAACGTCCTAAGAAACCCCCCGGGAAGGTTAACCCGGTCAACAAATGCCCGCAGAAGTCGGATGTGTCGGCCTAACGGCGCAAGAACGCAGCTCTGCTGTAAACAGGCACAACGCAATCACGTCCGAAAAAAAACTCCGGATGAACGAAGAAGAAGAAGAAGAAGAAGAATAAGGTCCAGGTGTTATTGAAGATCTGCAATAGCTTTGCTTTGGCTACTGTTCCTAGGTTCCTGATCATTTCATTGGAGATACCATCAGCTCCTGGTGACTTTCTCATTTTCAGTTTTGATATGGCTAGCTCCAGTTCGCTGATTGTGATGGGTGCCTCCAGAACCTCATGTACTATCTCCTTCTGTCCTGTATGTTGTCGTTTCTCTCGAATCTCTTGTTGTTTCTCTGGACTAATTTCGATATTGTTATCTTGTGCAAATGGGTCCGCAAAATGGTCATCTGCTTGCTTTTCCGTCTTTATGTAGTGCAATTTTTGAGTTTCTCCCTCCTCATCATTAAGTTGTTTTATTAGCTTCCACAACTTCCTTATGTCTTTTTCAAAGTTTAGGGACTCCTCATGTCAGCATTTACGTCTAGCCTGCAGCTGGGCCCTTTGAAATTTGGCTTTTGCGTGCTGGATTTATTGTGGTGCTCTTGACTTGGGTTGGCCTCTGCATGCCGTCTACATACTTCCACATCATTATGCAACTGTTGCAGTTCACTACTCCAGTAGGGTTTATAATATTTACGGGCTCCTCTTGGTACTGTTTCTCGTGCTGCCTGTACTATGCATTTCCCAAATTCTTCAACTACTTTATTTATGTCCTTCTCAGTGTTCAGGTGTCTAACCAGTATTCTGGTGCGAAGCTTGTACATTGCCCAGTCTGCTTTCTTGTAGTTCCACCTCGAGAGAGTGCTACTTTCACTTACAAGCTCATTTTCTACAGTTAGAAAGACTTGCCGATGGTCACTGCCACCTAGCTGTTTCCCAACAATTCTTTTAATGTTCCACACAAGGTCTGGTGAATGAAAAGCCAGGTCGGGTGTAGTTGCAGTGTGCCATGATCTCGAGTAGATAGTATGTGGGTCGGACAGCTTGTTAATCAAGATTAATCTATTCTCATCCTGCCAGTCTTCCAGTCTTTCTCCTCTCTGGTCCATGTGATCATAGCCCCAGCTCTGTGAGTGACTGTTAACATCCTCACACACAATCATTTTTTTTCTTTTAAAGGCAGTGTGTCCAGTGCTGGTGTGCTGTCACTTGGACAGTAGTAATTGATCAGGTGAAGGTCTATATTGCCTGTCATAAGTTTAAGTGTCTGATACTCAGCCCCTTCCATGTAAACTTAAGCTTGGGAAGATGGTCTCTCATAGGCGATATGCAGCCCAGTTTCTGCAGACTAGGTAGTTGAGTGGTCTTTTTGTACGGGTCTATTTAGAAGTTCCCAAAGGGTTCATCCCATCTTTTCTTTTGATCCCTTTGTCTATGTGAACTTTCTAATCATCAGCTTTAACCAGTTAACTTGAGTGATTACATATTCTCACTATTTCCCCCGTGAAGCTGTAAAGATCTTCGAGATCTTCATTAACTGCCGTAATTCCTGCCTCTCCAACCTGACCATTAAAAGATTGCCTCGCTTTCGACCCATCCCTTCTAATATTCTTTGCCTCTGCCCTTTTCAAGGGTGCTGCTTCCTGCAGCTCTCTATCCATCCATACATCATGTACCATATCGATAAGGGTGGGCGGTCATGTTTTGCCACCTCACTCGATCACCAGATTCGTGAATCAGCTCCGTATCCCTGTCTCAACCATGCCACGTGGCCAAACCATCCGGGTATTTACTTCTCCGGAAAAGTAAATACCCGGATGGTTTGGCCACGTGGCATGGTTGAGACAGGGATACGGAGCTGATTCACGAATCTGGTGATCGAGTGAGGTGGCAAAACATGACCGCCCACCCTTATCGATATGGTACATGATGTATGGATGGATAGAGAGCTGCAGGTCTCTTCCCTTCGATCTTGTCAGTTGTCGCCAAGTTCCCCAAGTCATTTATTCTCATAAAATGCACAAACATTTTGACTGTCTACGTCTACTTTCTCTAATCAGTTTAAGATCTTTATTTGTTTCTTGAAGGACTTGTTCAGTGGTTTTTCTGTCTGTCATAAGATCTTTCTCAGCTTGAATGCTCATTGTCCACGCTTCGCATCAATACAAAAAGTACAGGTTCTATGTAGCACTTCAACGCTCTTAATCTCGTTTCAAAGTATAACTTTTTATTAGTCAGAAGTTTTTCATCTTGCAAAAGGCTACCTTCGTAATGGCAACTCTTGTTCTAATCTCTTCAAGGCATCTCCCATCAAATGTTATGACTGTTCCGAGAAAACTGTACAATTAACTTGCTTAATAATATGCCCATTTAATCGTATATCACATTGTGGTAATTCCTTCTTCCCAGTGACGACCAGAGTCTGTGTCTTCTTACTATGCGATTCTAACCCTAGTTGCTCACTGCGTGCAACAAACCGCATCTACTAAATGTTGCAGATCCTGTTCATTGTCTGAAATCAAGAGTGTATCATGTGCATATCTAATGTAGTTTATGTATCTTCCAACAATGTTGATTCCTTCCATATCTAAATTATATCTAAAAATAATTTCACTGTAAAGGGAAAAAACATCTGGAGACATTACACATCCTTGTCTCATACCTCTTTTAATAGGCTGATACTAACCTACTTCATTATCAATTCTGATGGATGGATGGATGGATGGCAGCTCCAATTCTAAATCCTCTGTTTTTCAGAGGTTTCGAGTGCCATCCATATCCCATACATTTGTTCACTTTTTTTCCATGGACATCTACATATGATTTCCCCCAGATGACTTTACCTGTTGCCAGTATTCCTCCACACTAGCCTCGTCCACAAACTGCCACGTGTATCACTGAATTTCAACCCAGATTCACCCATCAGACATTATGATAACTGAACCTCTAAAATCTTCCAAGCCATTTAAAGGTGATCCAAATTGCAGGTTAATGTATATACGATCAACCCGAGCCTCCTGACTATGACTAGCAAAACCCTAGTGTATGTGTATGTGAAAAACACCCACTTTCACGTCTCACCGACATATAACACAAACATTAATGAAGAGTTTTCCATGTTCGTTCTTCATCCAAAATCCGTGTCTGACAACGACCCCTTCATAACCCGTGCCATCCGATCCTCTCCAGACACCTTGATTACACATCACAATTCTGTTATTGATACTACTTCCTTACCCATAGTAGCCGAGATTCATCTCCTTCTCTGCCATGCGCCAATACATCGCCACAATTGACCGACAGTGACACCAGTGGGCCCTTTAATCGCCACAGTTAAAACAGTGGTTTATGTGACCCTTTTCTTATGTTTCCGCAATTTTTAGTTAACTTCGGTAACTTAAAATTGAGACAGAAATATTTCGCAGTTTGAAACAGGCCGCTGACAACCGTATTTGTCCTTAGAAAGCACTTGATTCTTGATTCGAAAAGATTGTTTTGATTTGAACTTCGAAATGACAACACCTTCTGGTTTTGGACCTCATATATTTTAATAAAATTACCGTTTCAAATAATTTTATATTATAGTTATAGTGATTTCAAGGACTTTGTGAAATATTCTAAAACTTAAACCACGTGCAGTATTCAGTTAGTCAGTTAGATTATTTTGTAATAATGGAAAACGACACTGAAAGCGAAAGTTCGTCATAATATGTCATAATATGATGGCACATATCGAATTATGAATGCGCTAATGGGCCACATTTATGCCCCTAAATTTGTTTTGCCTATCACAAAGTATTTAAGGAGTATTTAAATTTAAAAGAATAATAATTATAACTAAATAGAAAATAGTGTTTATATTCTTCTTCTCAGTACAATCTGAGTGGTGTGCTACTAACATTTTCCATTTTGTGTGAAAATTATGTGCTTCACAATATTATGTTTTAGTTATGTTTTATTGGTGTTGTGGTGCAGTTCTTGTGATATTATTGAACAAAAGTGGTGTGTGTAACAGTATTCAGCAAATTTAACTGGATTAGCTGCAGTGGATTATAAATACAGCCTTGGTAAGTGAATTTTTTAAATAATCTTTACCTCTTTAATTTCAATTGTTATTATTAAACCTCTCATTATTGTCATAATATTTCTAACCTATCAATTAATTATTAACACTGTCATGTACCTTGTGCAATCCCCTTTAATGTGATATATACTACAATATATCTGCTACCATTTTAATCATTTTAAAAGCATTATTGTGACACACCCCTACTTCCAATTTTCTGCCATGAATTTCTGTTTGGTCAGGACCAACATTTTCGTTGGCACCGAAAGAGTTAACTAATACGTTCCATTCATATGTTGTTGCGCAACACTATGCGCCTGATCCACGCCTCCTAACCCGCACAATCTCAAAATATCTTAATATTTCATTACCCAATTTAAAATGGATACCAGGCAATGCACTGGGAAGTAAAAGTGATCGGTTTTTAAAATAAGTGGTTTGCAGACAAGAGGATCGCCTTAATGTCACGTGAAAAGAAACTCTGCACTGTTGAAAGCTGCGAATGTTTTGAGATCATTAAACTATAAGGAAAACAACATTATAGTCTATATAGACAGAATTGGTGCAATTGAAAAATTATTTTTATGTTGCGAAATACTAGGTAAGCAGCAGAAAGAAAGAGAGAGAGAGAGAGAGAGAGAGAGAGAGAGAGAGAGAGAGAGAGAGAGAGAGAGAGAGAGTGAGAGACAGAGAGAGAGAGAGAGAGAGA
>JACEFZ010016015.1:0-20659 GCA_014155875.1 Cepaea nemoralis
TTATTTCTGCCTCTCTCATATCATCGTGTGCCGTTAATCAGTATAGGTAAGAATAGTTGTTGACTTGCACAAGTGGTTTTCCATTCACATTAATATTCCAAAGTGGTTTGGTGCTCTCAGTATTGATACCCCATATTGTTCTTTTGTTTCGTTTGTGTGTTTACTTTATTATTATATCCAGTCATATTGATCGCCTAATGTTTACAATTAACTCCGCTATGGTTCGTATAATAAAACAATCGTCAGTGTATCTGTTGCTGATTATTGCTTCTCCAATATCAAATTAAAAACTATTTGTGTCGCTGGGTTAATGCGCTTGCGCTTAAATTTCCGGTGCCCTGACGGCGGTTCAATCCCTACACCGGTCAACTGGATTTGATTTGGAGGTTGACTTCTCGTTCAAAAAGCAATGGCGAACTTAAAATTAAAAATGTTAGTTACATAGTCTTTACAGAAGGTTGCAGTGAACCCCAGCATTTGTTTGGCTGTTCGTGATGACTGGCAAATTTACGTTCAGTAGTTTATCATTGCCGATTCGTAATCCCGCTTACCCGCGTTCGAATCACGGCCGACGCGCGATTTGGCAGCAGACAGTGTTTTAACGAATTTGTATGGGAGCCGGTCGATCAGAAATCAATTGCAAACTATTGAACGTAAACTTGCCAAGACAACAACAACAGCAGTAAAATGCTGGTGTTGTCAGCGATGTCCTGTATAAGGATATGAAAAAAAAATGGTTTGTCATTGCTTTCTGAACGAATGGCACTCATACCGTTGTATGGGAAGCCAACGCAAGGCTTCCAAATCGCCTGCAGCTGTGTTTCGAACGCAGTATGCGGGATTATGAACTGCGCCTGTAACCGCTTCGCAATGGAGCTGGCAATGGCAAACTGCTGATCATAAAATTACTGCCACATGGCGTTTAGACAGAATGACGTCATCGGAATAGGCAGTAGAAAATCATATAGGGAAAATCCACTCGGACACGAAAGTGGACGTCAACAAAGGAATCCAAGGAAAATGTGGAGAACGTAATTGAAGGCTCGAGGGAGACGCTGGGACTTCGGGATACGAACAAGATGTGTTTCTGAAGGCTCGAGGTGAAGGTGACACCTGGATGCCCTGATTTCGGGATGAGACAGCAGGGAGTCTGGTAAGGAATTTATTGAGGACGACACAACAGTGAAAAGGACCGGGAATGGAAAATCCACCTAGACTGAATCTTAGTATCTAAGAAATTGAGCTGAAGAATGGATAGGAAGGCTTCAAGGGCGACGAGCTGGTTTGGGAGCTCAGGGGTAGATGTATTTGAGTAGGTGCCAATCCTGTGGTTAGGGATCAGCCTGCTTTTCTGCCAGAGTTTTAATCCTATTACCGGTGGCGGAAATAAACGTCTGGAAAATCGTTCGCTTCACTTGAGTATGCTATTCTGAATCGTTCTGTTATCAAGTTCCGATTTTTCGATGATGCTTTTTGTGTTTGCTCCAGTTGCGTTTAGCGGACAGGCACATTGAGACAATTCCCTAGAAAATCTACACGTGACTTGGTGTTGTTGGCGGCGTCATGCAAGGTACTTGCAACATATTTAATGTGATTCCATTCTTCTTGTAACTGTTTGAATGTGTTCTCTGAATAAACATTGAACAGACCTGGAGGTGAGGCATACCCCTTGTCTCACAACTGTAAAGCAATACTTCTCGAACTCTCAGCTGCGTTTGTCAACCCGGCACACACACGACTAGACAAGTTGGCCGTTGAGTGTACGACTTCGCTGATACTGCTCCTCATGGCGGTACAGGTGGTTCTGTATTCTGCCGTCGGTTACACACAAGGTACGAAACTCGGTGGAGAATGCGGGATACAAAAAAAACAAAGGAATGCATGGTTTAAAGGCGAGAGGGTCGACTTTATTCCAACAGGTTTATCTCAATTGTCTCGGAGTCTTCCGCAAGCGTCGCACAAAGGATGAACTCCGTAGCTCCAGCGACGATTCCTATGACGTTATCAATGGGAGCTCTATAAATATAAGCCTTACTACTTTTCATTTCTGTAGTTTTGTTTTGATCTCCAGATGAGTGTATCGGACGCGGGATATCTTGCTTGGGATCTCCAGATGAGTGTATCGGACGCGGGACATCTTGCTTGTGATCTCCAGATGAGTGTATCTGACGCGGGACATCTTGCTTGTGATCTCCAGATGAGTGTATCGGACGCGGGACATCTTGCTTGTGATCGAAAAGTTTTCCGGAAGGTTGTTATGGGAGCGAGGTTCTGCAAAGGACATGCTACTGAATGAATGAATGGATGAGTTTTGTTTGTCATGTTCATGTGTAATGTAAATAATCATGTTCGGCCATGTTTAGCCATCTCACACCATCACCAGAGTCGGGGATCAGATTTGTGTTCTGATCTCAATTATGTCACTCACGTGGTCTAATTATCCAGATAGTTATCTCTCTGCCTTCCTTTTGTTCTCTTCACCAAAATCTTGAAGGTTGTTACTAACTTGTCTAGTTTTTTTTTTTTTTAATCAATAACGTGCCCAAATAATCTTGCCTGTCTACGTTTAATTTCTCTAATCAGTTTATGGTTTTAATTTCTTCCTTGTAGGACTTGCTCATTGTTTTCTTTTCTGTTTGTCCGTGGTATTCTTTGCATTTTCCTCAGAAATTACATCTCCATGGCCATCAGATGTTTACCAGGTTTTCTGCTTACAATAACTTTCCATTGGTCAGTATGTGTCCCATCATGCAAAAAAAAGAGACTGCTACTACTAACACTAATTATCATAATCAAAACCAAATACTATGCACATGATAAAAAAATCATTAAATGGCACTTCGCTTGTTTATCTTCTTACTTTTTATTAATAGCATGCCCAGATTATCATAACAAAAGGCTAGCATAATTATTGAGTGGTGACCGAATTAATAAACAATATTGTTCAAACAACTTCGGGAGAAACTACATAAAAAAAGCAACCGACAAAATTAAATAATACCATGGGACATAACTACTTAACGTATTAAGGGACATTACCCAGTCTAAAAATATTTCTAGCATTTACAGTCCTGGCAATTACTTTGTTAATTTTTCGTTAGTTTCCTTTATAAATCAAGCTTTGCTGCCATTCCTCAATATTTCAAGTTAACACGTTAAAGAAAAATAAAAGCGTGTTAACACAACTGATATATTACTTAGTTACACTGTTTTTTAAACACCACATTTTGATAATATGCTGTCATAGCTTTTGTAGAACAATACAAATAATATATCGTTTCTCTTGATGTTACTTGTAATATTTTTGACTGGTCTTCGAAAGGCCAAATAAACTGTGGCTGTTTTATTTCTCGGCATTTTGGCTAATATCAGTTTATTATCTGCACTTGATCTGGCCAGTTCCACATGCAGAGGTGGTCATCCGAATGACACACATTGGACGTGAGGACCTGATGGTAACATCCATCCATCATGTGCCATGCCGGTAAGCGTGGGCAGTCATGTTGTGCCATCTCACTCGATCACCAGAGTCGTCGATCAGCTCCGTGTTTCTGTCTCGACCATGCCACGAGGCCAAGCCATCCAGGTATTTGCTTCTAGGTCTTCCTCTTGGTCTGTTCCCTTCGATCTTGCCCAGTTGTCACCAAGTTCCCCAATTAATTTCTTCTCATACCGTGCCCAAAAATTTTGACTGTCTACGTCTAATGTCTCTATTTACGATCTTCATTTGTTTCTTGAAGGACTTGTTCATTGGTCTTTCTGGCTGTCCATGGTATTCATTTGCATTTCCTCAGAAACCACATTTCTACAGCCATCAGATGTTTTTCAGCTTGACTGCTTATTGTCCATGCTTCACATCCATACAAAAGTATAGGTTCTATGTAGCACCTCAACACTCTTTTTCTCGTTTCAATTGACATCTTTTTATTGGTCAGTATGTTTTTCATCTTGCTAAAGGCTACTTTTGCCATGGCGATTCTTGTTATAATCTCTTCTAGGCATCTCCCATCAGATGTTATTACTGTTCCGAGATAATTGTACCTATTCACTTGTTGAAGAATATTCCCATTTACTTGTATATTACATTGTGGTATTTCGTTCTTCCTAGTGACGATCATAATCTGTGTCTTTTTACAATTTAATTCTAACCCTCGTTGTTCACTGTGTGTAACAACCGCATCTACTAAATGTTGCAGGTCCTGTTCATTGTCTGCAATCAAGACTGTATCATCTGCATATCTAATGTTATTGATGCATCGTCCCCCAATGTTGATTCCTTCCATATCTTCAATATTTCTGAAAATACCTTCACTGTACAGGGAAAACAGATCTGGACACATTACACATCCCTAAATCACACCTCTCTTAATAGGATGATATTGGCCTACTTCATTATCAACTCTTATGGCAGCTTGTTGTTTCCAATATATGTTTTTTACAAGTCTAAGGTCTTTTCCATCAATTTGTAGATCTTCAAGCATCCTTACCATGTCGACATGTCTCACTTTATCGAAAGCCTTTGTGTAGTGTTATGTCAAGTGTTATGTTTACTATATATTATGGCTTGGACTTCCGATTCAATATCCCAAAGTCTGGCGAAGGTCATCATGTCTGTGCACAGCCTTGTGTCTCGTGTGCTGCACTCCTTTCTGATGTTGATATTCCTCCATGCCATGATGCCAAACCGCGCACTATCGTCTCTATTTAGACGGCCCTACGTGCCCAATTCTTAATTCTGTGAAGATAAAGTTAGTCCATTCGTCTCCCTCTGTCTCTCTTCTGCTTCAACTTTCCCGTTGCGACGACATACAACAGTGTTCCCTTTCTCATGACACTCCCACAAACTTATTGTGGGATAGCCACCACCAGCGATTAAAGCATGTTAAGTTAAATATGTTATAGTATGTCCTCACACTTATTGTGGGATAGCCACCACCAGCGATTAAAGCATGTTAAGTTAAACATGTTATAGTATGTCCACACACTTATTGTGGGATAGCCACCACCAGCTATTAAAGCATGTTAAGTTAAACATGTTATAGTATGTCCACAAACTTATTGTGGGATAGCCACCACCAGCGATTAAAGCATGTTCAGTTAAACATGTTATAGTATGTCCACAAACTTATTGTGGGATAGCCACCACCAGCGATTAAAGCATGTTAAGTTAAACATGTTATAGTATGTCCACACACTTATTGTCGGATAGCCACCACCAGCGATTAAAGCATGTTAAGTTAAACATGTTATAGTATGTCCACAAACTTATTGTCGGATAGCCACCACCAGCGATTAAAGCATGTTAAGTTAAACATGTTATAGTATGTCCACACACTTATTGTGGGATAGCCTCCACCAGCGATTAAAGCATGTTAAGTTAAACATGTTATAGTATGTCCACACACTTATTGTGGGATAGCCACCACCAGCGATTAAAGCATGTTAAGTTAAACATGTTATAGTATGTTCACAAACTTATTGTGGGATAGCCACCACCAGCGATTAAAGCATGTTAAGTTAAACATGTTATAGTATGTTCACAAACTTATTGTGGGATAGCACCACCAGCGATTAAAGCACTGTTTACAGTTACAACATGGCTAATAGTATTCCACAAACTTATTGTGGGATAGCCGCCATCATAGATTAAAGCTGTTAATTTAAACATGTTATAGTATGTCCACAAACTTATTGTTGGATAGCCACCACAGAGATTAAAGCATGTTAAGTTAAACATGTTATAGTATGTCGCCCAAACCCTTTTTTTATGTGTGTGTGTTGAGTTGTGTCGTGCCACCGAGCGATTAAAGCAATGTTAAAATTAAGTTAAACATGTTATAGTAATTGTTCTCACACACCACAAACTTTGTTGGATGCCCCAACAGCGATTAACGCATGTGAAGTTAAACATGGTAATAAGTATGTTCCCCCACACACTTTTGTTCTATAGCCACCATCAGCGATTAAAGCATGTTAAGTTAAACATGTTATAGTATGTCCACAAACTTATTGTGGGATAGCCACCACCAGCGATTAAACCATGTTAAGTTAAACATGTTATAGTATGTCCACAAACTTATTGTGGGATAGCCACCACCAGCGATTAAAGCATGTTAAGTTAAACATGTTATAGTATGTCCACAAACTTATTGTGGGATAGCCACCACCAGAGATTAAAGCATGTTAAGTTAAACATGTTATAGTATGTCCACAAACTTATTGTGGGATAGCCACCACCAGCGATTAAAGCATGTTAAGTTAAACATGTTATAGTATGTCCACAAACTTATTGTGGGATAGCCACCACCAACGATTAAAGCATGTTAAGTTAAACATGTTATAGTATGTCCACAAACTTATTGTGGGATAGCCACCACCAGCGATTAAAGCATGTTAAGTTAAACATGTTATAGTATGTCCACAAACTTATTGTGGGATAGCCACCACCAGCGATTAAAGCATGTTAAGTTAAACATGTTATAGTATGTCCACAAACTTATTGTGGGATAGCCACCACCAGCGATTAAAGCATGTTAAGTTAAACATGTTATAGTATGTCCACACACTTATTGTTGGATAGCCACCACCAGCGATTAAAGCATGTTAAGTTAAACATGTTATAATAGTATGTCCACACACTTATTGTGGGATAGCCACCACCACTGATTAAAGCATGTTCAGTTAAAACATGTTATAGTAGTATGTCCACAAACATTATGTGGGATAGCCACCACACCGATTAAAGCATGTTAAGTTAACCATGGTAGTATGTCCACAAACTTATTGTGGGAGAGCCACCACCAGCGATTAAAGCATGTTAAGTTAAACATAGTTATAGTTATGTCACAAACTTATTGTGGGATAGCCACCACGATTAAAGCATGTGTCAGTTAAACATGTATAGTATGTCCACAAACTTATTGTGGGATAGCCACCACCAGCGATTAAAGCATGTTAAGTTAAACATGTTATAGTATGTCCACACAATTATTGTGGGATAGCCACCACCAGCGATTAAAGCATGTTCAGATAAACATGTTATAGAATGTCCACAAACTTATTGTGGGATAGCCACCAGCGATTAAAGCATGTTCAGTTAAACATGTTATAGTATGTCCACACACTTATTGTGGGATAGCCACCACCAGCGATTAAAGCATGTTAAGTTAAACATGTTATAGTATGTCCACACACTTATTGTCGGATAGCCACCACCAGCGATTAAAGCATGTTCAGTAAAACATGTTATAGTATGTCCACACACTTATTGTGGGATAGCCACCACCAGCGATTAAAGCATGTTCAGTTAAACATGTTATAGTATGTCCACAAACTTATTGTGGGATAGCCACCACCAGCGATTAAAGCATGTTCAGTTAAACATGTTATAGTATGTCCACAAACTTATTGTGGGATAGCCACCACCAGCGATTAAAGCATGTTCAGGTAAACATGTTATAGTATGTCCACACACTTATTGTGGGATAGCCACCACCAGCGGATTAAAGCATGTTAAGTTAAACAATGTTATATAGTATGTCACAAACTTATGTGGGATAGCCACCACCAGCGATTAAAGCATGTTAAGTTAAACATGTTATAGTATGTTCACAAACATATTGTGGGATAGCCACCACCAGCGATTAAAGCATGTTAAGTTAAACATGGTATAGTATGTCCACAAACTTATTGTGGGATAGCCACCATCAGCGATTAAGCATTGTTAAGTTAAAAATGTTAAGTTGTTGATATCCTTTACAGGATGTTGAAGTCACAACCACATTGTTTTGCTGTTGTGATATCTTGGCAAGTTTACGTTCAGTAGCTTGCCATTGCTTTTTAAATGACCGGCACCCATACCATTCGTTGAAACGCCAACGCAACGCGTTCTGCTGCCAAATCGCGCGCAGCTGTGTTTCGAAAGTGGGAATTCCGGGTCACGAACCGCTTCCGTAAAACAGTCGCCACGGAGCAGTCTGATTAAAGTGTGTCCAAGCTGAAAATCAGGATCTGAGCGCAGGACAGGAAAAGGAGAAACGATATGACACTCCCACAGGAAGTGTCAGGATTGATTCCTAGGCTAGATTACGCTCATCAGCACGCCACGGCTTTTTGAGCGACCGGCTCCATACTCTCATAAGTCACTAGCGCGACTCGAGCAGCTTCCAATTCTAGTGCGGCACGTCAACCACGAGAGCATTCGGGGTAATGGAGAAAGCTGCTAACTCCTCGGCCAGGGAGACCGGCTCATTCTGACCTAATGTATATATATATATATATATATATATATATATATATATATATATATATATATATATATATATATATATATATATATATATATATATATAAACACTGTTGCATGTTACTCTGTCTACATTCTCTTACTTATTTCTGCCTCTCACATTTCATCGTCTGTTGTTAATTGATATAGGTAAGAAAAACTGTTGACCTGCACAAGTGACTTTTCCATTTAAATTAATTTTCAAAAGTGGCTTGATACTGTCAGTGTTGATAACCATTGTTTTTATTTACTTTATGTTTATTTCCAGTCATTTTGATGGCCTAATGTTTACAATCAACTCCGCTATGGTTCAGTTAATAAAACTAATACAACAATCGTCGTGTGTATCTTTTACTGTCTCCTGCTACTCCTCCAATATGGAGTTAAGAGATGTTTGTGACCACTGTGTTAACGCGCTTGCGCTTACATTTCCGGTGCCCTGACTGCGGTTCAGTCCTTACACCGGTCAGTTGTACTTAGAAGTTTACTTCTAGTTCAGAAAGTAATGGCAAAAAAATAAAAAACAAGTTAGTTGCATATCCTTTAATGGGCGTTGCAGTCAACCACAACATTTTTTGGCTGTTCGTGATGTCTTAGCTAATTTACGCTCAGTAGTTTGTCATTGCTTTCTGATCGACCGGCACTAAAACCATTGCAGGGAAACCAACGCAAGGCGTTCTGTTATCAAATCGCCCGCAGCTGTGTTTCGAACACGGTAGGTGGGATTACGAATTGCGTGCGTAACGCCTTCGCCACGGAGCCGACACTGGCAAATTAATTAAGTTGCATGTCCCTTACAGGACGTTGCAGTCAACACCAACATTTTTCAGCCGCTGTTGATGTATTAGGCAAGTTTTTACGTTCAGTAGTTTGCCATTGCTTTCTGAACGACCGGCTCACATACCAACCGTAAGTTACCAGCACGGCGCGAACCGCTGCCGATTCTCGCAGGCTGGTGTTTTCCCACGTGAATATACGGGATTACGAACAATGTCGCTAACACCTTGGCCAGGGAGACCGGCAAATTACTGAACGTAAAATTCCCAAAACAATCGACTTATGATGTGTGGTTGTTCACCACGTCATGCAACGCACATGCAACATTTGTAATGTGATTCCAGTCTTCTTTCTACCTGTTTAAATGTTATCACTAAATAAACATTGTGGTTGGATGAAGACTGACTTGCGCGATGAATTGGATTAGAGTGAGGAAGAGTTGCGCAATTCGTCTACCACACTGTTTTGCCAGAGTCCATTTGAATCCAGTGGCAAGACAAGTCAAGACGACTGGAGACGAATACGGGAGCAGTGGGTGACCAGGGCACTCTACGTGCCTTGCCATGCCCATTAAAATAAACGTTGTACAGACCTGGGGCTGATGCAAACCCTTGTCTCGTATTTGTAAAGCAATACTTCTCGAGCTCTCAGCTGCCTTTGTCAACCCGGTACATACGACTAGACGGGTTGGCCGTTGAGTGTGTGACTTCGCTCATACTGTTCCTCATGGCGGTACAGGTGTTCTGTATTCGGCGGTCGCTTACTCACAAGGTCCGAAACTCGATGGAGAGTGCGGGATAAAAAAGTAATGCATGGTTTAAAGGCGACAGGGCCGACTTCATTGCAACTTGTTTTATCCCATATGTCTCGGTGTCTTTCCATAGAGCGGCCTGCCGCAAGCGTCGCACAAAGCTTGAACTCCGTATCTCCAGCGACAGCTTCCATAACGTTATCAGTGGGAACACTATAAAGCTAAGCCTTACCACTTTTAATTTCTATAGATTTGTTTGTCATGATCATGTCATGTAGATAATCATGTTCGGCCATGTTTAATCGTCTCACACCATCACCAGAGTCGTGGATCAGCGTTGTGTTCTGGTCTCGATTATGTCACGTGGTCTATCCATCTAGATATTTATCTCTCTGCCTTCCTTTTGTTCTTTCCACCACAATCTTGCAGGTTGTTACTAAATTGTCTAGTTCTTTTTTTTCCCTAATTAATAACGTGTCCAAATAATCTTGACTGTCTACGTTTAATTTCTCCAATACGTTTATGGTTTTAATATTTTCCTTGCAACTTCGGGGGAAGCCACATAAACAAAAGCAACAAACTTAAATTAAACCAAGGGACATAACGATTTAACATATTAAGGGGTATTACCGAATCTAAAATATTTCTAACACTTACAGTTTTAACAATTAGATGTTTAAGTTTTCTTTAGTTTTATTTATAAATCAACCATGAAAGTAATTTTGCAATATTTCACCTTATATATGTTAAAGAAAAGTTAACAGGATTTTAAAACAACTGATGAATTACTTAGTTACATTGCTTTTTGTGAAACACATTTTGGATAACATGCTTTCATTGCTTATCTGAATAATAAATATAATTTACTAACTTGACTGAAGAGTTCCAATGTATTATAATTTTGACTGGCCTTTGAAAGGCCAAATAAACTGTGGCTGTTTTATTTTATTTCACGACCTTTTGGCTAATATTAGTGTATTATCTGCACTGGTTCTCGCCAGGACCACATGCAGAGGCTGTCATCATAATGACACACAGAGACGTGCGGGTTTGATGGAGAGGTTCTGGCCCCTGTGGAACACTGAGCCTTCATTAAAAACAAAACCACAACAATCGCTTTCAAATTATCGAGCTTTGGGCTAAGATCAAAGTGTAGTCATCTACACTTGATCTGGCCAGGGTCAATAGCAGGGTGGTCATCTGAACGACACACGGGGAAGTGGAACCTTATGGGGAGACTCTGGCCACTGTGAAACATTGCGCCCTTATTACAAACAAACAAAAAATAAGTTTTTTACACGGACATAGCGTCATCCACGTTCATTGCTAGAAAACCCACTACTGGGCGAGGTCACAGCAGGTCTGCAGTCGTCAGAAGCAGTCACACCTCCCACCCACTCCCACCCCCCTCGACCAGTACCTCCCGTCGATTACGTTCCTCACACTTCCAGGGGGAGGATTTTCCCGTTTGTTATTCTCCTGTCGTGCGCTCATACTCTGATTTCCAGGAGAACGTGTTTCATATTGTTAAATGTTATTTGTCTACACTCTCATACTCATGTCTGCCTCTCACCTGCCGTCGTCTGTTGTTAATTGATATAGGTAAAAACACTATTGACCTGCACGCGTGGCTTTCCATTCACATTAATTTTATAAAGTGGCTTGGTGCAATATTACTAGAGTTTTGGTGCTTCTTTTCCCCTGCTATCACATTCCTTCTATTCGACAATATTTCCAAATTTTAAAATCTTCAGTTTTATCCTTGGATTTTTATTTTGTTGTCCCCGTTTCTTAACATAAAATAGACCTTAGTTGTGGTACCAGCTTCACGACAAAGGGACACCCCATACTGCTCCATTTCTGTGTCTGTGAACATCACACAATATACTCCACACTGTGAGAAGTGGAACAGAGAGCAGTTCCGGCAAACCAAAAGCACGCACACGCATATATGCATACGGCTAATGTGAGAAGCCAACAGAACAGTCCGCCACTATAATTAAAGTTTGTTGTCGATGGAAACAAACAGTCACTAGAGAACTAACAGTTGTACAAACATTATACTTACGGCAAAACCAGTTAACTATTGACATCTGATTTCTAAACATCTAAGTCAGATGTCAAAAAGCAAGTGAGCTTATATATAACTGTCACACATACTGAAACATTCAAATATACTTATGTCCGCACAACGACAGATAATGACTTAGCATATTTAAACCAACCCTAAGTTGCCAATGTCAAACTTGGACATTATCTAAACCACACTGCAAAATCAATATCTACGAGATGAGGGGCTAGAGAGGAGCTACCAACTTAACTTTCCGATACGGAGAAAGAAATTGTGGTATCAGACAGACAGTGAGATCAACACCTTGAGCCACATATATCGAAAAGAAGAAAATCAAATAGTTCGGCCATCTCGTTATAATGCAATACTACCAGTTACTAGCACTGGAGATACGCTAAAGAAGACACTATTTGTCCGCACGGAGCTTGGCGGCAAAGGTTGCAAAGATGATGATCAAGTATCGGGTCCTTTACTGAACGCAGCGTCTCATCATGGCCCCCTACGAATGGATTGTTGATCCTTGGCCAGTTTACCCGCCTCACGTATTTTGCCAGTAAATGTTTATGAATATTGAAGACACAAACAGTAGATTGCACAGTTTATTGTCTGGCATATTTCGCTGCATCTCTTCAAGTGTCAGATGTCACACAACAAGCAATTAAACGAATCATTCAAGCTGAAATATTATCATCATTTGCCATGCCGCTAAGCGTGAGCGGTCACATTTCGCCATCTTGAACGACTACCAAGCTGAAATATGCAACACATGTATTCCCACGGTATTTTAAAGTGTCTACCACGGTAATTTGCAATGGAATATCAAGACTGTTTTATTTACACAACAATGGTTCGGATTACGAATCGCATCTGCTTCAACATATGTTTTTCTTGATTATCAAATCTTAGTAGTACTAAAACAAAAAAAGAAGAGAAGTAGCCATTGATAGGTATTGATCCCTGGCAATTGCTTTGATAAGCAAAGACAATTAATTCTAATAGACCATTACATGGATAAACAAAGAATTGGAAGTCTCCGTATGGAAGTTATAAAACTAAGCCTTCCCACGTTCCATTTGTGTTGATTTCTTAATCAACATCATGTGCCATGCTGATAAGCATGGTAGGCTAATGTTTCGCCTCCTCACACGACCACCATCAGATATGTGTTCTTGTCTCGATTATACCGTCTGGTCTAGCCATACATATATTTATTTCTCTGCCTTCCCCTTGCTCTTTCCCCGACATGTATCCAATTGTTACTAAGTTGTCTAGTTTATTTGTTTCTTCTCATAACGTATCCAAAGATTATTGGTTATCTACGTCTAATTTCTCTACTCAGTGTACTGTTTTCAATTATATTTTGCAGGACTTTTTCATTGGCTTTTTGGTCTGCCCATGGTATATTATGCATTTTCCACAGAGAGTACATCTCCACATGCCATCAGATGTTTGCCAGCTTTTCTGCTTACTGTACACTATTCCATCCATATATATTGTACACGATGTTCAACAATGTTTTTCCCGCATACTCCCTCATTTGTTGCTCAGTTCATTTACAGGTATCATTGTTGCTCACATGGACACCCTCTTCTTTCCTCCTGGAGATAACCGCTACCGATTCTCTTGCAAAGTCACGTTATGACGAGAGTATACGAGATTACGGAGAAGGTTGTGTAACCTCTAGACCAGGGAGACCGGCTTGGAGACTCTTTAATCGCTGATGGCGGTTATCCCACAATAAGTCTTTGGACGTGTCATGAGACAGGGAGCGCTGCAGTATGTGGTCACAACTGTAAAGTTGGAGCAGAGGAGAGGCAGGGGGAGACGAACGAACGAAGGAACAAACTTAATTTCCATAGTGTTACGAATTGGGCACACAGGTCTGTCTAAATAGAAACGTTGCTGGTCGGTTTGGCATCATGGCTTGGGGAAAGGAATGGCAGCACAGAGGCACAAGGCTGTGCACAGACATGATCACCTTCACCAGACTTTGGGATATCGGATCGGAAGTCCAAACCATAATATATAGTAAACATAACTAGATGGGTATTAATTGTGCGTGGTAATTTACATGTTTTTGATATAAGAATATGTTTCATATTGTTGTATGTTGTTGTTGTTTTTTGTTGTTGTTTGTTGTTGTTTTTTGTTGTTGTTTTTTGTTGTTGTTGTTGTTGTTGTTGTTGTTGTTGTTGTTGTTGTTGTTGTTGTTGTTGTTGTTGTTGTTGTTGTTGTTGTTGTTGTTGTTGTTGTTGTTGTTGTTGTTGCGCTCGCTCTCTTTGACCTCACACATAGTCCATGAACGTTACTTCTACTATCAATGGAATGAATTTTGCAGCGTGGATTAGCTTTACCTTAATACCAGTTTCCCTCGCCATCAGGCGAACCCACTCTGACTTCAGAGGTACTTGTAAGTTAAGTCCCCAAGTCAAGGATGAGAAGCCAATATGTTAGTCCAACTGACCAGTGTAAGGGATTGAACTCCCTACCTCAGCATCAGCACACCGGATGTTTAAGAACGAGCGCTCTTACCCATTCACCTAAGCTGACCTAAACTATATATATATATATATATATATATATATATATATATATATATATATATATATATATATATATATATATATATATATATATATATATATTGTTGCATAGGACACAGCGTGGGAAGAGGGCAGGCGCACGCAGAAGGCGTTTAAAATGTGATAGATTGGGTATCGGAAACGTTCGAGTACTGTACTGGAACTGTGCATCATTTAGTCAACGCCGACCCATTCTCGAAAAACTACTCTACGGAAACGACATTGTAGTCTTACAAGAAACACAGCTCGGCGACGGAACCGTCAGTGTAGCGGGATTTCAGGGAATCTTTAACAGGCGGCACCTCGGACAGGCCATTCTGGTCCGCGACAACATACTAGTGTCTGAGATCGATATGCCTTCCTGGAACAGAGGTGCTCTGCAAGTGCAGGCATTAAGAATAATGACGCCAGTGCAGCTTGTAATTGTGAACGTTTATGAGCGAAATGGGAAGGTCGACGTGCGACAATGGCAGAGTTTGTTCGATATGGATGAAAGGCATATCACCTACTGTGGGGACTTCAATGCCAGCGGCAGCCAATGGAGGAATTGCATCACCAATAGGCAGGGAGAAGATCTGGAGGACGCCCTGTCATCTCCTGCCCTAATCTGTCTGAATGATGGGAAGGTCACTAGAATATCCACTCGACCAGGTGACTCTGACATCGTCATTGACCTGGCTCTGGTATCGCCCACCATCGCACCAAGGTGCCGGTGGGGCACACTGGGATACCACGATAGTGACCACTACCCGTGTGTCATCCTGATCAAGAAAGACAGGGCCAGGAGTCAAAGATACAAGACAATGTCTTCCCGTACGACAACACTGGTCAAGACACCATAAGCAGTATCAGAAGAAGAAAACTAACTTCCTCCCGCAGGAGACATGAAAGATGGTTGCAGCCACCATGGTGGAATGGAGAGGTCGAGAAGGCATGGCTGGGAAAGAGGCAGGCTGTCAAAGACTGGCAAAAAGCCAGAAAAGCTAACATGCCACAGGTTGAGTTGGCTAACCTGAAGACTGAGGTCCATGGGACGATGACTTTATTCAAATCCTGCGCCAAACAGGCCAAGGTCAAGAAATGGGACGAGTTCTACAGGAAGGTGTGCACCGAGCGATCTCTTACGACATTCTAGCGCCTCCATAAGAGCATGAACGGTGCTGCACAATGTAGGGATATTCCAGACTTTCAAGGCAGAAACCTCACATGGAAAAAGTAAGGATGCGGTAAAGGTAACGCCCTTCTTGCACGCTACATAGAACAGACTGACCAGAAAGACGAGCCCGCCAGACAGAAGACCACAACGACACTCTCTCAGTTGTGCGAGGGGGTCGGGTCAGACGAAGAATGGATAATCACAGCGGGGATATTGCGTGCGATGCTCAAGAAATCACCTAACACCGCCCCAGGCCCAGACGGCATCCGATATGGTAACCTACTGGTGATATCAGAGCAGGGATGGATTAACCATTAGGCAAACAAGGCCCATGCCTAGGGCACCAAGCATTTGGGGGGCACCACAAGTCCTCAAGAAAAATGTGTATATTGTCCCAGTAGCGTAATTGCATGGCATAAGAAAATAGCGAATGTTATATTGAATCGCACATTATTTAACCTTGGTCCCACCACCAGGGAGTAAAATATCCCAACCCAGTTTTTTTGTTTTTTTTTGCTATTTTTTAAAATTTTTCTTCAAGGTTTTTTGGTGCTAATTTTTGACTTTTCTGGGATATGTTTGTGCTACGTAACGCACTAATGCGTAGCGACAAATTCACTTCCGTTTTGGTCTGCTAGTGAAAACAATTGTGAATAGTGCTAATTTGTCGACGTGTCATTGAATGACTGTACATTTGCATAACGGCTTGGAACTACTTTGCATTTTCGAACATTTGTATAAACTACTTACTGATGTAGATATTACTAATTTACCTTACACAGCAAAACTTGAGCAGGGTCAATAGACCAACATTGTATAATACTCAAGATGGACCAAACATATTAAAGGCTGAAGTAGAGTTGGCTGTTAAAAGATGACAGAAGGAAAGGATGCAGGTCATGACAAGATAACAACAGAGATGATGAAATCCTTATCCAGCTTTGGCACTGATAATATCACAGAATTATGTAATGATATATATATATATATATATATATATATATATATATATATATATATATATATATATATATATATATATATATATATATATATATATATATATAGTAAGATAAAACATCAATTTTCGTCACACTACCTATGAAGTCAAGAGCTATTAATTGTGAGAACTACAGAAATATTAGTTTAATGAGCCGTATAACTATGATACTACTCAAGGCCATA
Organism: Cepaea nemoralis; assembly: GCA_014155875.1. Taxonomy (NCBI): domain Eukaryota; kingdom Metazoa; phylum Mollusca; class Gastropoda; order Stylommatophora; family Helicidae; genus Cepaea; species Cepaea nemoralis. The sequence goes on from JACEFZ010016015.1 coordinate 16,807, forward strand.
CAACAAAAAATTCAAAATACAATAGATGGGGAAGTAGCTGGAGTAGCTATCAAGGTCATACAAGAAAGAATTCAAAATAAAATAGCTGGGGAAGTAGCTGAAGAACAATGTGAGCTCCGAAAAAAACAGCGGCACCAGAGAAGCAATAATCTGCTTGAGGGTGTTCATTGAAAAATATATAGAAATTAAGAAAAATATACGTTTGTTTTATAGACTACAAGAAAGCTATTGACAGAGTACAACATGAACGACTAATTATATGCCTTCAAGATATAAGAGTAGACGGAAAGAACATCAGACTTATCAGTAACTTGTACTGGGAACAAGTGGCATCTATTAGATGCAAAAAGAATTATTCGCCGCCCATATAGATAAAAAGAGAAGTATGTCAGGGACGTATGTTGTCCCTAAGCCTATTCAACCTACACACAGAAATAATCTTTACACAAGTCGAACTGCCTGGGCTAAACATTAATCGAAGAATCATAAAAAATCTTAGGTATGCTGACGATACAGTAGCCTATTACTAGCAGAAAGCGAGCAAAAGTTACAACATCTAGTGGAATAAGTCAACAGGTATGGTTCAGAATGTGGCTTGGATTTATTGTAGTGTCGCGCTAGCTTTTTGGAAAGAAACTATTCAAAAGAAGCGACAAATAGAGTTTCAGGAAGTTAGAAAGACTAATCACTCCCGAAGAAGAGACCAAATGGCTCCTGGTTCTAGACTAGGATGCAATAGTCCCAGAACTGATTAAGTCTTCTGTCAATGCCAGGCGGAAAAATGATGGAAAACAACCGTACTAACGTAAGAAAGTAAGCCATTGGATTCCTGCTACTCTGCCTGGATGATTAATAAGCCCACAAATCTCTTCCTATCTCACAACAAGGATACAGACAGATTAACACATAAAGTTACAATCCTTTCGCCTCATCACACGATCTTATTATACTATGGGTTTGGTTGATATTTAAAATTACAACACTTAATGCATTTGTTACAACACTGCGTTTGCTCCACGGGTAGCTATACGGTCATATATGGAGTTTAAACAATTCCCCCCTGATTCCTTATTTGATATTATTATATATATTTCCTATCAGGATATCCTGTCCTATTCAATCTGGCTTATTGATTGATCATCGACATCTGTACTTAGGCCCTATCTTGGTTTAGACGGGTGTCTCGCCACTTATCTGCAGATTCTTGTCCTCGCTGCTGGCAAACGTGTACTCCAAGTCTCTTCTCTGACTTTCCTCCTCTCATGACAACGACGTACTCGAATCTCCGGACAGGGTGACTGAATTCAGCTTGCGTGTTAGTTAACATCATATGCAATGTCTTACTCCTGATTATAGCGTTGTTGACCAATGTCAAAAGTTCCTTTCTATTGTTTTGTGCGACAAGGCATTTAACACTAAAATTATTTTTATTGAGCTTTAGTTCAAGGATGGTAAGTAAAACACGAAGAAAGACAGTTGGTGCTTAACATCGTAGATTGTTGTTACGTTGAGTGGTGATTTAAGTTGAGTCAGTGCTCTCGACTATCTGAAATACTGAAGGTGTAGAAATCTGAGAACATAATATTTAGTGAGAATCGGTGAATGTTCGGTCATAACAACTCAAACATATTTGGGGTTGGCCATCGTCATACTCATTGATGGCCTGTCACACTGTCTCATATATTCAAGGTCAGAATGGGATGTGCTATCTACCGTTGTCACAGATAAAACGATACAAGTGGGAAGATAACATCAAGAGATGGACGAACATCAATCTGACAAAATATACAGTCTGGGCGAGAGACAGGGCGTGTTTGAGATCCATTGAAGCCAACCTTCATTGTGGTGACGGCACCTGTTTGATTGACCCACTGCTAAGAGAGTTCAAAGCAGTTCTGTAGTCTTCAGAAGCAGCCACATCCCCGCCCTCCCCCATTCACATCATCCTCGACGAGTACCTCGCGTCCAATAGATTCCTCACACTTCCCGGGGGAGGGTATTCCCGTTGATCCTTCTGCCGTGCACTCACATCCTAATCTCCAGCTTGGGGAGGATTTAATCTCTGGTGGCGGTTATCCAACAATAAGTTTGTGGACGTGTCATGAGAAAGGGGACATGCAGTATGTTGTCACAACGGTAAAGTTGGAACAGAGATGAAGCAGGGGTGGGGGGGGGGGGGGGGGACCAACAAACGAACGAACTTTATTTTAATAGGGTTACCAATTAGGCACACAGGTCCGTCTAATGAGAAAGGATGCTGGTCAGTTTGGCATCATGGTATGGAGAAACATCAACACCAGAAAGGAGTGGCAGCACACGAGACACAAGGCTGTGCACAGAGATGATCACCTTCACCAGACTTTGGGATATTGTATCGGAAGTTCAAACCATAATAAATAGTAAAGATATCACTTGATCGCCATTAATTTTAATTGGTAATTTAAATGTATTTGATATAAGAATATGGTTCATATAGTTGAATTTTATTTTTTATTTTTTTTTAGGGGGGGGGGGGGTAAGGGGAGAGAGTTGCTGTTGTGCTCGCTCTATTTGAACTCAAGCGTAGTCCATAAACGCTACGTGTAGTATCACTGGACTGAAGTTTGCACGTGGATTCATTCATCGCGTGGCATACCGATAAGCGTGGGCGGTCATGTTTCACCATCTCACAACATTACCAGAGTCGTGATTTAGCTCAGTGTTCTTCTCGCAACCATATCACATGGCCTCACCATCCAGGTATTTACTTCTCTTTCTTCCCTTTGTACTCTTCCTCTTGATCTTGCCAGTTGTCACCAAGCTCCACAATGTATTTCTTCTCATAAAGTGACCAAAAACGTTTGACGTTCTACTTCTAATTTCTCTAATCAGTTCACGATTTTCGTTTTTTATTTTTCAGGTCTTGGTCATTGGTTTTTCTCTCTGTCCATGGTATTCTTTGCATTTTCCTCAGAAACTACATTTCCATTGCCATCAGATGTTTGCCTGCACTTCTTCTTACTGTACACTATTCAATTCCATAGTGTAGACGATCTATGCAGCATTTCAACACTCTTTTTCTCGTTGCAATTGACATCTTGTTATTGAAAAGAATGTTTTCCCGTAGTGAATTTCAAAAACGAAGACACAAATAATAGGTTGCACGATTTATTGCCTGGCATATTTCGCTGTATTTCGTCAAGAACATACTGCAGAATTCACACAACGTAAAGTAAAATAACTAGATAAATCATTCAGGCTGAAATATACACATGTTCGCACAGTAATGTCAATTGTCTACCACGGTAATTTTAAACTGACTATCATGTCTTTCTGTTTGCACAAAACTGGCTTCAAGCTGTTGGTCAGCATGTTCAACATGGCATGGTCAGCATGGCAACATGTTGGTCAGTTTAAAATTACCCTGGTAGACCCGTCAAGATAGGATACGGTGTTTCCCATTTTTATATTATTGGCAGGCCGTTGAAAGGCCAAATAATCTTCAGCTGTTTTATTTCTTATCCTTTTGGCTAGGATCAAAGTGTAGTATCTGCACTTGGTCTGAGCAGGGTCACATGCAGAATCCGTCATACGAAAGACACACAGGGACGCGAGGACCTGATGGGGAGGCTCTAGCATACGTGGGAACCTCCAAGCCTTTATTTTAAAAAAGAAAACAACAACAATCGCCTTCAAATGATCGACATTTGGGCTAAGATCAAAGTGTAGACATCTGCACTTGATATGACCAGGGTCAGTAGCAGAGGTGGTCATCTGAGTGACACATGGGAACATGGAACCTCATGGGCCGAATATGACCCCTGGGGAACCACGCGACCTTATTTTAGAAGATAAGCATTTATACAACAACATA
>JACEFZ010016016.1:0-2500 GCA_014155875.1 Cepaea nemoralis
TTTTTACTCAAACAGAACAAAGTTTTTTGTTTCGAAATGGCGGTCGATACACACGAATGGTTGTTCAAAGATTTATAGCTAGATTGTCTGATAAACAACCTCCTCATCGCATTATGGTTAGAAATTTGTTGAATAAGTTTCTTGCTACGGGAAATGTGGAAAATGCTCCGCGATCTGGTAGGCCTGCTATGTCTGACGAAAAATGTCTAGATACCCAAGACAGAATCCTGAAAAGTCCAAGCAAGTCCTTGAGGAAAATGTCGCAACAAGTGAATGTATCAGTGAACACAGTACACAACATTCTTACACAAGGATTACATTTTCATCCACACAGGATTTCTGTTGTGTCTGAAGTAAAATAGTGTGATAATTAATCCAGAGTCAACGTGGTTTCAAACAGCTTCCCCATAACAGTGTTAGACTATAGCAGTATCTACTGTAACTAATTTAATGCATTTTTAGCGCATTTCTTTGATGATATCATGTACTTCATTTTTCAAATTTGTTCTACATACCAAGTGTAATGAGACTTTACAAAGTGTCGGTACCTTGTGTTTGTTTAGAATGTTGCAGTGTTGTGGCTGTTTATTTCCTTACACATTGTGTCTATTTATAATGTGGCAGTGTTCTGGCTGTTTATTTCTTTATACCTTGTGTCTATTTATAATGTGGCAGTGTTCTGGCTGTTTGTTTCTTTATACCTTGTGTATGTTTAAAATGTTGCAGTGTTGTGCCTGTTTATTTCCATATACCTTGTGTGTTTTTTTTATGATATGCAAGTGTTGTGCGTGTTTATTTCCTTATATAGGGTGCATTTTTAATGACTGTGTAGTTTTTGAAAATATTGCCGTTCTAAGTTTTGTATTTACCTTTTATGTAGCATGAACTCCACAGAGGGCGAATGCAAAACTTGGAACGGCAATATTTTGAAAAACTACAGAGTCATTAAAAATACACCGTGTACCTTTTGTTGTGTGTATAATGTGGCAGTGTTGTGCCTGTTTATGTCCTTAGATCTTGTGTTGTGTGTATGATGTGGCAGTGTTGTGTTTATTCATTTCCTTATACCTTGTGTTTGTGTATGATGTGGCAGTGTTGTGCCTGTTTGAGTTGAGTTAAGAACCGAAATCACTGCCCTCAGGACATCCCCATACGTGCTCCGTCCCCTCGTTCAACAGCCAGCGAAGAGTCATAACAAATTAAAAAGTAAATATGGCGGTTATATGATCTTTAGAGGGTCGTAGTGGCTTATACACTATCATCATAGGGTTACAGATCTTCAAAGGCAAACTGTAGTAATGTAACGATGGTGGTTAGTAGTGGGTGTAGTGGTCGGGGTATATGACTGTCGGGTGATCCATGGGTAGAGTATCAACAGTGTGTGTGTGTGTGTGTGTGTGTGTGTGTGTGTAAAGGTAATGACGTGGGTTTGGTGGGTGCCTGTATCGTTGGTCATCCCTTGAAGTACGCGTGAAGCGAGGCGCCGCCAGTATATGGAGGTGCTAGGTTCGAATCCCGGGGTCGGGCTGGAGGACTGAATAAAACGATGGTGAGGAATAGGAGTAGTTGGGGTGGTCGAGGGTGTGTGCTGAGGTCTGTGTGGTCGATGGGTTGTGCTGAGATCTGGCTGGTCGAGGAGCAAAGTATCAACAGTGTGTGTGTGTGTGTGCTCGTGTGGGGTGGGCACTACCGATCCCAGCGGAAAAGCGGATCGCGGCGGATGGGCTAGCGAACCATCGGGACGGATTTGAACCCTCGGCCACCGCCCAGTTGGGTAAGTACTTTGAAGTAACAAGCGTCTACAAATGTAATATTTCCTCATACCTTGCGTTTGTGTATGATATGCCCGTATTGTGCCTGTTTATTTCCATGTATCTGGTGTTTTGCAGGTCAGCATGGTCGAATAAATAACAACGCGTGTTCTTAAACATCCGTTGTGCAGCTGCCGAGGTAAGCCGTTCATCCCTTACAACTGACAGCTAGACTAAAATGTTGATTTGTCGTCCTTGACTTGAGGACGTAAATTACAAGTACCTCTGAAGTCGGAGTGGGTTCATATGATGTCGGGGGACACTGTTAATAGGGAAAGCTAATCCACACGCAAAATTCAGTCCATCACTACTATAAATTGTGTGTGTGGACTACGTTTGAATTCAAAGCGGGCGAGCGCAAAAAAGAAAAGCTTGTGTTTTAAGCAAGCAAAATCTGTACACGCCTAAAACGCCTTGAGTATATGGTGCTATACCAACATGTATATAGCACCGTAGACAGTCGGTGGGTGATGTGGTCAACAACAACAACAACAACAACAACAACAACAACAACAACAACAAAACTTTATTTTCAAAGGGTTAAGAATTGGGCACGCAGGCCCGTCTTACATTCTGCCCTTCTATCACTCTCTTTCTTACATTATATCATTCACACATCATTCAAGGTTAACTGAAAACGGCAACGATATAAAAGATATGCATTTTAAAGGCATGGGGGAAAATGAAAA
>JACEFZ010016016.1:10000-21738 GCA_014155875.1 Cepaea nemoralis
TTTATCTATCTCCTACGTTTCCACTTCTTCAACAACTCCAAGTTTCTTTGAATAAGTGCTAACTCTACATCAATATCCTCTTCTTCGTACAACTTATTAGTTTCTTCCATACTACTAATTGATTCTGACTTTTCATCCATTTCTTCTTCTTCGTCTGTATGTCTCTCTTTAGCAGCCGCTAATCTCTTCTGTTCAATATCCCATCTAATTTGTCGATCATTATTTCTTAAGGACCTTTCTAGTAGAGGCATATCTTCACCGCTTGTTGAATAATCCCTAATTCTCCTCTGTCTTTTCACTTCTTTATCTCTTTGTTTATCCATTCTTCTTTTCGTTGCTTGTCTAGTAATCTTAAATGGAGCACCTATTTCCTCTTCCATACTATCATAATGAGTTTCATTCACCTTTTCTTCCTCCATTGTTTTCGGAATCGTCTGTTCTTGAGTATCTTCGTAACTTGGAGTTGCTAGGAATTGATTTTGTGCTGGTTCTTTTCTAAAGCTTGGGGTTACTGTAGCTCCTCTGACTTGTTCATCTAAATATCCGGTGTCTGAATCATAATTATTATTATAATTCTCATTTCTTTTCTCCTCATCATCTCTTCTTAAGTGCTCTACATGTGCCCTTGCCACATGTCCTGTGACCTGGTTCTTGATAGTATACGATACATTACCTAGTTTTTTCCAAAACGTAATAACCTGGGATCCAACGAGCATCAAACTTAGAGTTTCTTCTATGTTTCTTGTAATAAACTCTATCACCTACTTTAAACTCCTGTAATTTTGTATTTACATTTTTGTACTTTTTCTGTCTTTCCCTAGCTTTAAATATATTATTCTTTAATCTTACGTGTGCTTTATGCATTTCCTGTATTATGGTCTCTTGAAATTCTTCTCCCATATATTTCCGTCTCGGTTTTAACAGATTATCTATAGGTAGTATTGGTTCTCTCCCGTGTATTAAATAAAATGGTGAAAATCCCGTGCTCTCATTTTGATTTGTACGAATAGCGCTAAGGGCAGGTCTAAGAATAGATCCCAATCTTTTTCATGTTCATCAATAATCTTTGCTATAACGTCGTATAACGTCCGATGTTGACGTTCGTTTCTAGCATTTGAAGAAGGTCTATAATATGAGGTCTTTATATGTTTTATATTCAAATCTTTTAATAACTTTTCGAATTTTTTATTTACAAACTCTCTACCATTATCCGTAAGTATACTTTGTGGGCAACTAAATCCTTGGTACGAACTCCTGTAAAAAAATATTAATGACTGTATCTGCGCTCTTATCTGGAATTGCATAAATTTCCGGCCAAAGACTGTAGACGTCTACTATGTGAATTAAATACACGTTTCCTGACAATGTTCTAGAGTGTGGACCTGATATATCTAAACTAATCTTTTGCATTGGGAACTGAGGAATATCTGTATCTTTGTAAGGGACACTTTATTGTTTTTCATGTTCCTTAATCTGCATTTTTCACACGTATCTACATATTTGCATGCAGATTTAAATAAGTTTGGCCAATAATATTTGCTTGTAAGTGCTTTCACCAACTTGTCCCGACCGAGATGTCCATTTTCATTGTGATACGCTTTTAAAACTTCATTTTCTAAATGTTTTGGAATATATTTCCTTAGCTGTTCGTTCCTTTCACACATATAGTATAACTGTCCATCCTCTTGTAAAACCAATAATTCTTTTTATATTTGTTATCTTCCGTTTCTCTTAATTTTTCTTTTATTTGTATGACTTTTGGATCCAACTCTTGTTCTTCTTTCATATTAAATTGTGCTAACTGTAGGTCTTCTTCTCTATGTTCAGACTCTTGATCCGATGGTACACTCTCAAATTCTTCCCTATTTATTATGGCAGAATCTAAAATATTTACTTAGCCAGTTTCGGTCGTCTATCTCTGGTTCAGCTTCATCTTCTGTGTCTCCTGATGACTGTGGGTACGGAATCCTAGATAATAAAATCAGCGCATGTGTTAATCCTAACCTGGAATGTACTCAATTTTCGTGTTGTATCCCTGTAGATTCAATGCCCACGTCTGTATTTTCCTGTTCTGCACTGGAGCTTCTAAAAAAGGACTTTAAAGGCATATGGTCAGTTCTAAATAACAAAATTTGCGTTATGGTAAGTAGTAATTTAGTTTCTGAAGAGCATAATGAATGGCATATGCCTCTTTCTCAATAGTAGTCCATTTCCGTTGTGAGTTTTCTAAGTTTATGAGATAAGAAGTAGATTGCCTTTCATTTTTAAACCCCTGGTATTCCAGACTCTTTTCCTTCATATGGTTGAACCAAACATGCTCCTATTGCATTGTCCGAAGCATCTGTGTATAGTATTAACTGTTTGTTTAAGTCTGGATGCGTCAAAAGTGGTACCAGTGTTAAGCTGTTTTTTAAATACTCGAACGCTTTTTGACACTCATCATCCCACTTAAATCTAGCGTATTTGCCTGTTAAAATTTTTAATAGGTTCTGCTATCTTTGAAAAAGCTGGGAAAAAACCGCCTATAATATGCACAGGTTCCTATAAACGCACGCACTTCCTTAACGTTAGTTGGAGGAGGTAAAATTTTTTAATTTTTTTCCCTTTTTTCTTGTCCCCGGTTTTTGGTTTTTATACCTTCCTAAAATTTTAAAAACCCAAATATTTTGTTTCTGTCTTTAAAAACTGGCATTTACTAAGCTTCAATTTAACATCATGCTTTCTTTAAACCCGTCAAACACTAGTCTAATATGTTTTAAATGATCAATCACATCTCCTTTCGTTAAATCAGTATATCGTCTATATAGGCTAATGCAAATTTTTTCATACCTTCTAATACTTCATTTATTAAGAGCATTAGTGAGAGGGGCCGTTTTGACCCCAAAAGGCATTCGTAAGAATTCGTAAGAGCCCATATGGGTACAGAAAGCACTCTTTTCTGCGCGTCCTTCGACATCGGAATACACCAGAATCCTGACCTTGCGTCCAGCGTCGTGAAATATGTAGAGCCATTAAGCAGCCCCAAAAAATCATCAATTACTGGCAGTGGGTACGCTACATTCTTGGTGATTTTGTTCAAGCCCTATAAAGCAACAAAAACGACTCGAACCATCAGGTTTGGGCCCCGATGACGACCGGAGATGACCACTCTGACTTCGACCTTGTTATTATTCCTGCTTTCAACACTCTTCTATTGCCTTTTTTCCCCGATTTCTCTATTTCTTAATGGAGTTCTATATGGTTTTTTAAAATTAAATTTGGGGGATGATCTCCCGTGTCTATTTCCATTGTAACTGTTTGTGTCTTTCCCCAAATTTTAAATCATTAAATGCAAACACATCCCGATTTTGCTTTATAAGTTGTTCTAATACTTCCTTATTTTCTGGCGGAAACTTTTAACTGTGACAACAATTTTTGTTCCCTTTTTCATTTTGTCTAGTGAATGTATTTGGGCTTTATTTCTTCTGGATGGTGGATCAATTCATCCATTCTGACGTTCCCTCTTCTTCCGCGTCCCGTCTGTTATTAACTCTTTCACTAGAAGTTTCTGAAAAACTTGTTCCCGACATTTCTGCTCTATCCGTTGCCAATATGTCACTAATGTTATGATCTAGTTTGGCTATCACACTCCTCTGTATAATTTGATTTCTCTACCTGTGTTGTTGATAACCCTCACTGGAAAAGGGTTAAAAGGGTTTTTCCAACGCCATTATTCCATCCGGAACTTCCAAACCAGGCTCACCCAAATTTCTTCCTTTTTGAACTCAGTGATTCTGACTGTTTTCCTGCCACATAAAATGGGTTTCTCTTCAGCTTTGCTTGTATCAAATTAACCGACTGTGGTTTTAACGTCGTGGACATTTTAACTCTAACCAGGGGCTGATATATGCATGTCTTCTTCCATATCTACATAGACGTCCTTGAATTTTAATTTAGTAAATCAAAAAAGTCTTACTCCATTTTTATTAAAAATCTCTTCCTATCAACATGTTTCTATTTAAATCCTTCACTACATGAAAAAAATGTCTTATGTTGATTCCCCCCTAACTTAAAATTTATCATTGTTTGTCCAATTACTTGTAAATTCTGTCCAGTAACAGAGTGTAAATTATTATGATCTTAAAACTCTACAATTTCTTACTATTTTGTATAGAAAAATTTCTTTTAAATACACTAACCTGAGCCCCCGAATCAATTAATGTACGAACTCTATACCCCATTTCTATTATAAAAGAGCTATAATCTGTTTTATTTTCTATAAATTGCTTGACTTCATCTAGTTGAAAATATTCTCTGTTCGTCCTACTATACCTTTATTAACATATTTTTTAAACCTTGGGACCTTATTATTTTCCCCCCCTACCCTTGGTCCCTTTAATAGGTAGGGGCCGGTTTTCCTGCGTTCTTGTACCTGTAAAATTCCTGTGTCTATCTTCAACTTTCCCACTCACCCCTTTTTTGTCATGTCTACCCTGTTATTCGACTGGACACGCCTGTTATTACAAAAACGAGAAACATGTCCCCGTTGACCACAAACCCAACAGACAATATTTGTGTTTTTTTGTGTTGACTACTGTCTCCCTTGTAGGGTATCTCATATTTCTTCCATCTTAAACATTTTTCTATTTCTACCTTGAAAAGTCTGTATTCCTCCTCTCCTATTCCATCCGAATCTTGTTTGTCCTATTTCCATGGGGTCCTCAACTCTGTCTTCTCGACTTTCCTATTTCTCGTCCTGTTCTCAATCTAAATCTACGTCTCAAATTTTCTTCTTGTACCGCGATATCTACCGCTTGTGATAACCTCTCAGGGTTTTCCCCCCCTCAGCTTAAATTTCAAACCCTCGGATTTTATGCCATCTACAAAAATCCCACTAACATCCTCTCCACCTCTTCTCCTCGTACATTCTGTCCTAAGAATGCCTCTTCAGCCCGGTTAATCAAACCCATCGCTGAACAATTGTACCGTCTCTCCGTTTTTTGTTTAGCCTGTCTCAACACCGAAAATGCATGTTGTGGATCCGTTATTTCCGCTACTTCCGTGCTAGGTCTTCCTTGAAGGGGTTTCCCCTGTCTCATCTACTCTAGCCTCTAACTTTTTTTTCTTATATGATCCGAAAACCGGGTTCTGTTGCCCCCTGATAACCCGTCTCATTTTTCTTCATCGTTGCCGAGAAAATACGCATATTTTCTATGGAAGTGACCCATTTCTTAAAGTCTCTGGCCTGTTTCCCCAAAATTCACAAATTTTTGTTGCCATTCCTTGTTGTTTAATAACCATATTAAGTCTGCCTACCGCTGTTCCTACCCCCGTCAAAACTTGTGCTAAGGTGTCTTGTTCCGCCATGCTGAAATATACCTTTAAAAAGAGCAAGCAAACAACTTCACAATTGTAATTTCCCAATTTTTGAAACACAAATCACTTATTTCTTAAGAACAGTTCAATCATTTTCCAGGTTTATAAATTTTCCCTACTTCTGTTTCTCGATCCAAGCACGACGTATTTTTCCCAGGCTCGCCGTCAATTACACTCAACGCTGTAGTAGTTGAAACCAATCGCGCCCCAGACAGTTCGTTCGTTCTTCTCAGGTAATCTCTCTTCTTGGGATGCTCAGTACCGTGCTTCAACCCCCGGTTTGGGGCCCTTCTGAGATGGAGTACTCATCGACGTCTTGAGATAGTCTGACAGACAACAGCGAGCGGCCCCGATTGCAGTAGAGCCCCGAGATAGTCTGACTCCGTCAACAAAAACATTGGGCAACCCTTATTTATTTGCTGTCTCGACTGTCTTTTACCAACGTTCTTTATTTATTATCGTTTCGAACGAAACCTATTTAACATTGAGGCTGAACTTGATTGTCCTTATTGAATGTTCTTTCTCACCTGACTCAACGATCAGAACGACTGGATTTCTGGATTGCCCTTTTGTCAAAGTTCTGTTTGCTCAAGACCTGATCAAACTGAGCCGACTTTCAGCACCCTCCTCGTTCGAGAATTTGATTCACTGACTTGAACTTGACATATTCAGCAGAGTAATGACCAAGAGGAGTCGTTATGATATTGTTTGCAGGCGCTGCCACTCGTTATGGCAAGATTGGGGTTGGCTTTCACTCTTCTCTTGACCGCCAATTTATTTGTTATCTCAAGTCTTGAAAAAGACTTACAGAGAACCAACCCCTGGCCGGGGCTTTTGGTCTCTGTATTCACAGATAACTTACTTATTGGCCATTTTTCCCATTGCGCCTTGTTACGTTCAAAGCTGGTTTAAAAGCGCGCCGAAATTGTTTTCTGGCGATTTAGACAAACGGAGCAAGGATCATCTTCTCAATTTTTGACCTCCGTGATGTTACATAGTGTACAGCATGACTTCGCGTTGTTTCTCTGTAGACCGGATATACAGGCTCAAATCCTCGGTCGTAGGCTCCAAATTAGGTCTTGTAACAGAGTACAGAACAACAAAGACTGGTTTTATTAAAAGACTGTTTATTTTCTTGATGGTGACAATATGGCTTCTTCCAGTTCTCTCAGGGGCGGGATTTTGACTGCCCCCAGACAACACACTACGTCCACGATTGAGCATCTCTCACCGCTTTCAGTCCCAATGCTCAATCGTGCTGTAGCTGTTTCCCACTAGATCCTAATAATACCCCAGTACTCCACTACTGTTACAACTACTACTACTACTACTACTAATACTACTACTACTACTACTACTACTACTACTACTACTACTACTACTACTATCTACTACTACTACTACTACCTACTACTACTACTACTAATACTACTACTACTACTACTACTACTACTACTACTACTACTACTACTACTACTACTACTACTACTACTACTACTACTACTACTACTACTACTACTACTACTACACTTACTACTACTACTCCTACTACTACTACTACTAGCTTACAATGATGTTACACTTGAGGACTCTTTAAGTTTTAATGTGTAACATAGCAACACGAAATATATCGAGTTTCCGTATCTGGTACGCGAGAAGTAACGATATTGAACAGAAACACGGACCACCATTGTAGCAACGGCTGCTGAAACTCAAGAAATCACACGTTAAATATGTATAAGTCAATCACCTGAGATCTCACACGCGAAAGGGGGCGTTGGTGGCGGGGAGGGGAGGGGAGAATTCAACAGTCAAAGAGCTAATTACATTGTCAGTTGTCCATTCCACGTCGTTGCATTGCAGTTATCATTGATTAAGTCAGTTAGTGCCACATTTTCCGTTAGTCAGTTTAGTCCGTGACTGAATGTGCTTTTATTTACGGGAAAGAAACCCCGCCACCACTACTACAAAGACATATATTAATTGGATACAAGGTAAGTTTTGACTCACATATGTATTCAATATTTTGAAGTTGTGAATTTGAATAATGAATCATTCATCCATTTACTTTGCATACAGTTGCTTGATGACGATCGGGTATCACCTGTAGCACATGATACTCACTACCGGACGAGGAGACTTCAATGGAATACCCATTAACGTCGTTATCTTGATCAATAGTATTTCGAAGCATGGTTATCTTGGGAAAATACGGCGGTGGTTGTCCCTTGCCTTCCGCCGAATAAGGAGTACACAAACAATAAACAGGGTGCAGTTAATGACTATCGGGTGTTTGAAAATATTGCCGTTGCAAGTTTTGTATTTACCTTTTATGTTGCATAAACTCCACATAGGGTGAATAAACAACTTGGACCGGCAACTTTTTTTTCAAAAACCTCAGTCATTGCTTGCTTGTGTTCGTTGGCTTGAGCTCCAACGCGAAGTCCTGTATGTCGGATGAAGGCATCCTGTTGTCCAACATCAGTGTGATGTCATACAGGACCTGAGTTTTGCGTGAGTATCCGTTGTCCCATGTCTGGCTTATTGGTGTGCAGACTGGTGGTTCCTCGCCGTACAGGCAGACACTCTCCGACTTCGGAGGAATCGGCGATCCTACTGACTTTAGCCAGGACCCCGAAGGGACCTGTTGCCCAGGACGCACGACGAGGACGCGTCAATAGGTCTTGGCCAGTATATAACCCGGCCCTGGTGCCTTGGAAACACCTCTGCGTCCCACCTCAGTCATTAAAAATACACCCAATATAACACAACTTTTCGCCTGCCAAATTTTGCTGTAGGCCATTCGTCAGGTGTCTACTATAGAAAGAAGTTTAGCTTATAGTGAAGTAGCGCAATGAAACCTTTAATTGAAACACAACATGTATACAAATTCAGATTGGTGACTAGCCAGTGCACATGTGGTTACTTCGCAGACGCAAGCACATACTCCAGGATTGCCCAAACTCCCAAAATATCCAGGCGAACCTTCTGCGTCCCACCTCAGTCATTAAAAATACACCCAATATAACACAACTTTTCGCCTGCCATATTTCGCTGTAGGCCTATCTCGTCAGGTGTCTACTATAGAAAAGAAGTTTAGCTTATAGTGAAGTAGCGCAATGAAACCTTCTAATTGAAACACAACATGTATACAAAATTCAAGATTGGTGACTCAGCCATGTGCACATGTGGTTAGGCTTCGCAGACAGCAGAGCACATACTCCAGGATTGCCCAAACTACAAGATATCCAGGCGAACCTTCTGCGTCCCACCTCAGTCATTAAAAATACACCCAATATAACACAACTTTTCGCCTGCCATATTTCGCTGTAGGCCTATCTCGTCAGGTGTCTACTATAGAAAAGAAGTTTAGCTTATAGTGAATTTAGCGCAATAAAAACCTTCTAATTGAAACAAACATGTATACAAATTCAAGATTGGTGACTCAGCCATGTGCACATGTGGTTAGGCTTCGCAGACAGAAAGAGCACATACTCCGGGATTGCCCAAACTACAAGATATCCAGGCGAATTTTGGCCTAGAGAGACAACAGGGGAAAGAAAAAATCTATGGACCGCTGAATGAACTAAAAAAGTGTTAGATTCAAAAAGAGACAACATTGCAGTTATAGACATATTTCAGGCGAACGAAAGAAGAAGAAGAAGAAACACAACAAACACATTTCCATTTGATTCAACCTTACCACTGTAGTTTTAACAGATTCAGTGCCCAAAAAAATGAGGTTAGCACCAAACAAAAATGTTGACGGAAAATCGGAAGTAGGGGCCTGACCAAATTTGACGTAAACTTGTTTAAAGTGGGAGAAGGCATGTATATTATAACGCAATGTTAATATTTCGGCGATATATAAACCTATAGCAGATACGGGAAGTCGCTTGATACGATTATTAACCCTGTTAAATGTAATCAGTTGAAGAGGCTATCTTGTCTGTTAGTTTTACCCAAAATGGGTTTAACGTATGTATACAGACGCTCAGCATATAGCAGTAACTGTTTAGACGTATGTAGTGAACAGCACCTGAAACCCACTCTGTCTGCCGCATGCCCGAATTCTATTGAAGACGTGCTATAGAAGAAAATGGCTACTTTCGGTAGCTAGGGTTAGGTAAATTGCCAGAATTTCCCAGTGTCAGCTGTCGTTTCCATTTTTTCCCAATAGTATGAACCTGACGGTAATTGGGGATAAAGACTCGTATTTGTACAGATCAATCGGAAGCAGACGTGAGGCGTGATTAATACTGCACCGACCATCTTTACTTGCCAAGACATTTGCTGGTATCCGAGTTAAATTAACTCCGCCTGAGAATCCAGATCAGTTTTTTAAATCCCACTCCATGGTCACTGGGCAGGCAGGCAAGCTTGCTAACTTACTGTACTACTAGCCTCCCCCATACCCCCCCCCCCCACACACACACACACTCACACACATAGATAGATATAGACAGCAGACAGACAGGCAGATAGATAGATTAGATAGACACACAGATTAGATATATAGACAGACAGACAGACATATTAGATAGACAGACATACAGACATACAGACAGACATACAGACTGAAAGACAGGCAGGCAGGCAGATAGACAGACAGACAGACAGACAGACAGACGGTAGATGGGTCAGCATGGATGGATGGATGTATGGATGGAGGGAGGAAAAAGAGAGAGAGAGAGACAGAGCGAGACAAAGAGAGAGAAAGAGAGAGAGAGAGAGAGAGAGAGAGAGGAGAGAGAGAGAGAGAGAGAGAGAGAGAGAGAGAGAGATGGACAGATAAATAAACATATATGAAACACATAATTTATGTTGATCTATAGTTCCATATGACATCGTGATCACGATACCTGAAGGCACAAACTGGTAAATCTCAACAGACACTAACTAGTAACAGATACAAGCATGGACCTGCAGGTCATCCCGAACGTCGCCAGAAGCCAGCCATTTCGAGAGCGGACCAGAAGCATTTTTGACCCGGTTACCAGGGAACTGAGACTCGAGGCTGCCCAGGATAGTATAATGAGCGTCTCATCAGATAAACCAGTCGGACACGAGGTGGGCTAATTATGTTTTTAATTTAAGTTTCACTTTCCTACTTCCGCTAGGTCTTAGTATAGTGTATGTTTGCTTGCCAGCGCAGTGTTCTATGACCTGTCACTATAAAAGCACTCTTTTTGTGTGCTCCTTTTGCGTCCTGCTTTTGCATACGCATCTGCGAGCGCTAACAAGACAAGTCACCTGAACAAGCCAAGAAACCTGATATGGGGGTAAATGGCACGTGCAAGAACACCAAAAGACACGTGGCAACCAAAATGTGCAGCGTGGGAGCCGACAAGAAGACGAGCGGAGAGAATCTACCTGCGAGCTGCAGCAAACAACAAGAACCTCAAGCAACCTCTAACGAAGCTACCACAAGGATGAACGACGACAACCCACCACAAACAAGAGCCAAACCTACTGAGAAGCAGAGGGAGGAGAAAGACATCAGAGTCGGAAACAAGCAAGTGGGTTGTCAAGCGTATCCAAGTGGAGCTATCAGACGAAGAAATCCTGAAGCAGCTTCGAGAAAAGAATCTCCACATCCGATTCTTAAAGGCGGAGCGGCTCCTCACCTACTCCAAGATTCCTACAACCTTGGCGGTGGTGAAGACAGAGGGCAGCGAGATGCCGACCACAGTATCAATCAACAAGAAAATACAACAGCCAGAGAGATTCATCCCAAGAGTCAATCAATGTTCCAGATGTCAGAGGGTCGGTACAGCAGAGCAACATGTCGCAGTAAGACGGAAATCTGCCGGTACTGCGCCGATCACCACGCCTTCAAAGCGTGTCCGCTGGCCAAGGTGGACACGGACTTCCGAGCACCAAACAACAAAAGAAAGTGCGCCAACTGCCTGGGCAAGCATGGAGCAAGATACTTTGGCTGTCCATACCTTCAAAGACACAGTGACGTCTTAAAGTTCGCCATCACCACAAAGACACCATATAAGGACGCAGTGCAGAGGTGCGAGACAGCAATGGGTATATCACAAGCTGAAAGAGATCAACTGTAAAAGCAGATAAACGAGTTGAAGAAACAAGTCAAGGCACTGCTGACGCCGACTCCGACCAGCGACAACGAAAAACTACTGGCGGAAATGAAGGAGATCCAGCAAAACATCAAGCAAGAAGTGGAACATATGGCACTGATAAAGAAGGAGAACGAAGAAATCCTACAAACCCATTAAATCAGAGCGAGAACTACAGAAAGCTGAAATTGAACGTTTCTAAAACAAACCAACAGAAACCTTGCAAGAAACCACAGAGAAACCGCAAGATGAAAACCAAGGGACCAGCCTTAACCGCAAGCTATAAAAACCCCCCCAGCC
>JACEFZ010016017.1:0-5000 GCA_014155875.1 Cepaea nemoralis
AATTTAAAATTATAATACTTGTTGATTTGATTGGTACCATGTCTGGTCCAGACCTTGTTTTTGTCTGACACTGAATCTGTTAAGACACATTGGGTATATGGTGTTAGATTCAAATATGTCGACACAAATCGGCAAGCTATGTGTGAAGTTGTCAATATCCCGCCACTTTTACTTCCTATATCATTACTGGTACCCATTTTTGGCAAAAAGGGGGGGGGGGGACCTGGGAACTCACTTTAACAATCAAGGCTCTATGCTAAGAAAGCACTCTACAACACAATCTTCTTACCAACTTTATGCTACCAATGCCAAATCTGGACAGTGACAGACAAAGAGAAACGAAAAACGAGATTCCTGAGGAGAATACACAATGTAACAAGAAGAGAGAAGATCAGAAATGAAGAAATCGGGGCTAAAGTGGGAGGTTATAGCAGCGATAGATTTTATTAGAAGGCAGCGAGTTAAATGGTTTAGCCATACATCTAGGTTACCAACTAACAGTATACCACAACAAGCAATGATGCACATGCCAGATGGAAGCAGAGGAAGAGGCCGACCAGGTAAGCGATGGACGAAGGGAATTGCAGAGTCCATGGGAATATCGATACATGACGACCATACGCGGGCACTCTCCGGTTGTTTATACTTCACCTCGACACCACAGGATACAAGGGGAACAAGATGAGATGAGCATCGATGCGGATTCGAACTCATGGACACCGGAATAACCACTAGCCTACCGCTTCTCTCAGTCCCAGACAAGAAGACCCTTAATTGTATCAGGCCAATACATTTCGGTCCACACGGTCGTTAGCGAGCAATTCATCAATGTAAACACATTACCGCCGGACCGGAAGCGTGTGATAGCCACGAGTTGTGAGGTACGAGGGAAGACGGCTGTTATATGTGACCGTCTCGCGTGTTTTTGTGATTACCAATGTCCCTGGTGTTTTGTTTTCTCGGACTACGTGGACAAATGTAGGTTAATTGTGGACTAGTTAGCGGATGATTCACCGTTCTTTCACATGAGCTGCTTAAACAGACACTTTGATAGATGATTTCTGAAATGGAACACAAACATTTAAGTGTGCTCCGTTGTGTCGTGTATGTCAAACCGCATGCAATGGTGTGATGAGTGGCCAGGGCAGGGTAAAGCCCTTTTGAGGCCCTAAGCTTATGTAGGTGTATGCCAGAACACCAAGTTGCCAAGGATGGATATCTCTGGGGAGACGTAAATCGTTAGGTATCTTTGCCAAACACACGATAATGGTCATGATGCCTGCCAAGGTATATAATCACTTGCTACCTACCTACCCTACATACCTACCTACCTACCTACCTACCTGCCTGCCTACCTACCTACCTTACCTACCTACCTACCTTTCAATATACCTACATAACTACTTACTTACCTACATACATACCAACATAGATACTTACCTACCTACCAACCTACCTGCCTAGCTAACTAACTAGTCTACTTACTTACCCACCTAACTATCTGTATACCTACCGAGCTAAACTACTTACCTACCCATTCTTTACTTCCCTCTTGGACCCTGGTAACTCACCTGCAACCTATGAAACGATTAAATTACTATGGTCTACTATATGAACCCTAAATAAACGAAAGCTTTAGCCCCAACGTTTATTTTGCTTCTTGCAATCGTGTTCTGCCGGTCTCCCTAACGTAGGTGTTAAGGACGTTGTTCGTAATCCCGTATTCTCTCGCACGAAACACAGCTGCGCGAGATTCGGCAGCGGATCGCGTCGCGCTGGTTACTTACGGGGATATGAGAGCCAGTCGTTCAGAAACCAATGGCAAACTACTGAATGTAAACTTGCGAAGGCATCAACAACATTACTAACATGCTGGTGTTGACAGCGATGTCCTGTAAAAAGGATATAAAAACAAAATTGTGTTCTAGTAAAGCTGACAATTTACTTCTCGTGTGTTGGTGGTTCATATATGATCCCAAACTATTTACTTCTCGTGTGTTGGTTGTTCATATATGATCCCAGACTCTTTACTTCTGGTGTGTTGGTGGTTCATATATGATCCCAGACTCTTTACTTCTCGTGTGTTGTTGGTTCATATATAATCCCAGGTGTGATACTGATCATATCACACACCGAGTGCCCATTTGCCTATAACATATGGGTCCAACACCATATGCCAATATGTCAAGGGGTGTCAAAGGATCCTTTACTTGCATCTGTAACCCTGAGTGGGTGGCTCCTATTTTCTTAACACACACTTGCCGCTAAGCGGCGGGATGTGCGGAGCATAATCTTGCGCCCCAAGGCCAGATGTGTTGTCATAGTTTGGTCGTATCTGTGACTGTTTACAGCACTCCTGATGTTGTCTATGAAAATTATTCTTGTGATTTATCTGTATCTGTATCCACATCTAGTTTAGGCATATGCTTCTTATCAGTAATTGATCGGGTTTCACACTCATAAGATGTCCCAACCACTTCACTTGCAGTCTGTCATTGATATACAGTAATTAGGTATGTTTGTTTTTACAATGAACAAGCAATTAGAAAGTCGACTAGATGAACCGGAGGTGTGGATATACGGAAGAATATGTCGTATATCTTGGAAACAAATACAATCAAATACAAAGGTTCTAGAATAACATTCTTATAAAAACCATACTGCAGGGTACGGTGAAGGCAAGGGAGAAAGAGGTAACAACTGTACAAGTGGGAAGATAACATGAAGAGATGGACGAAAAGCAGTCTGACATAATATACAATCAAGGCGAGAGACAGACACCTGTTGGAGATCCATTACAGTCAACCTTCTTTGTGGAGACGGCACCTGATTGATTGATTTACGTATGTGGGTACTTTACTAACAGCAAATGGAAAAGATGTATTAAGGAAGTTAAATGCAGAATAGCCAAAGCAAAGCCAGCTTTACACAAGATGAAGAATATTCTCTGCAATTTATCTTTTTCAATAGAGACCAGAAAAAGAATTCCTAAGATTTATGTTGAGCCAATCTTCATGTATGGATGCGAATTATGAGCTATTAAAAGTCACGTGAGAAATTATGTGGTTTTCATAAACGAATAATGAGATCACCATGGGCGGATAGAAAGAGTTATGAAGATACATTGAAAGGAGTTCACTCACAAAAAGCTGGAGGGGAGGAGAGGCGGATGGAGACCAAGAGAGACAATACTGGACAGCTCGACATCAATGCTTAGAGGAACAACAGTAAAATAAATTAGTGGCAGTACACGAGAAAGAAGGCTGTGGAAAGACATGATCACCAACGCCACGTGACTTGGACTTATAATAAAGTGAATGTCGTCAAAACATACCATTACGACTGTCGTATGTCTGATGCACTCATTTCGCTTGCCGTCTCTTCTGGAAACCCCAAAAGCACGAAAAGTTTGACATTGACAGCAATGTGCGGATAGAAATACACTGGTTATCATTTCTTGCTTGACTTATCAAAGGGGTTTAAAAATAAACCAGCTAACAGAGCTACACCATTAATATCAGCTGTGTCGTTAATTTATATCTGGAACATGCATATTTGAACCCATCGTTTAAGAACTCGTGCATTGTTGATTTAAACTTCAGATAGACTAACTCGGAGTCTGATGACAGAAGTGCTGCTCACATATTCTAGTAAATGGAAGTCTCCGTGGCGAAGTGGTCAAGCCTTCTGACTCGGGCTCCGAATATTGTGGGTTTGATTTCGGGCCGCGTCCTTCGGTTCATGAGTGCATTTTTTCGGAAACGTCTTAGGGTCGTCGCTGGAGCTACCGTGCTTTGTGCGACGCTTTCCGCGCTGCGGAAAGAGGCTGCGCCATATGGGATAAAAACCCGGTGGAATGAAGTCGACCCTGATGACTTTTAAGCGACTTTTTTAAAGCGACTTTATATTCTAGTAATTCTAGTAAACAAATACAAATGTAAAGGGCGCCTTTACACGTCGGAAGGCATAATGGGTATATGATAATGGGGCCATATTTGTACAGACAAATGGGAACTCCGTAAGTGACGTGCTCAATATCTCACCGACTAACTTCACTTCCAAAGACATTTCCTGGAACCCACTTTAGGCTCTGCGACTATGGGAGCCTAAGTCAATTTTCAAAATCTTCCTGGATGCGAATTGGAACTTATGACCACGGGGCCGGTAGGCAGGCTTCAAGCCACTAGGCTACCGCGGTTTCTATAAGCTAATACATAGTCTAGGCCACTGCATAAAGAGGTGAGGCGGCCAGCTCTTTTTCTTGTCACCCATTTTTCTCAGACAGCTTTTATACAATGATGAAAAGTGTCCAGTACCGATTTTATGAGGCTATATCGGAAGTAAAGATTCTTTCCACCGCTGGGAATTAAACCAGAACCACTCTGTACTCTCAGCTCACGCTTCAGAAAGTTCAAAATGGATGGCTATGGCATGTTTGGGGGAACTTAGTCTTTCGGGTGTTTGTGTGGGTTCACTGTCGAGGACATGCAAGGGCGCAAGATAACTAAAAATCTGATCTGCTAGCTTCTCTGGTCACTGTTTCTGGAACGTTGGATGTTGACAGAGAGGATATACTATGGGCAATACATGACAGCCTGGTGTATGGTGACATCTTTTGGTGGGTCGTGTTCGATTACAGCTATCGAAGTGGCAAATCGAGTTTGAAACTTTTGGCGTGAGGAATCGAGTTTGAAACTGTTGGAGTGAGCAGTGTAGTATTTAACTGTTGGAGTAGGAAAAGTAGTATGGAAAAGCTGGAATGGGGAATCTATTATGGAACTATTGGAGTGGGGAAATTTAGTCTGGGACTATTTGAGTGGGGAATGTAGTGTGGAACTGTTGGAGTGGGGAATCTAGTGTGGAACTGTTGGAGTGAGGAATCTAGTGTGGAACTGTTGGAGTGGGGAATCTAATGTGGAACTGTTGGAGTGGGGAATCTAGAAAGGAACTGTTGGAGTAGGGAATCTATCTTATATTATTTAAAAGCTGAAATGGTGAAT
>JACEFZ010016017.1:7500-21029 GCA_014155875.1 Cepaea nemoralis
ATCTTGCACCCACCTTCAATTTGACCTTCCTCTTCCTCTCTTCCCCTCTTCCCAGGCATATTACACAACCCCTCCCCCCATTACTGTTCTCTCCAAGCTTTCGTGACGTTTCAAGTGACCAAAATATTTAAATTTTCTTTGTTTTATCGTCTTTAATAGCCAACCTTCTTCGGTATTCAGCTCTTGAAGTATGGATGCATTTGTTCTTTTCTTTATCAAAGATATTCTTAGAACTCATCTATAACATTTAAATTCAAAAGGCATTTATGCGCTGCTCAGCTTGTTTATTAAGTGTCCAGGTTTCACAGGCGTATGTTCCAATGGGAAGTATGCATGATCTTAAAAATCTAAGTTTTGTAGTTCTATCTGTCACACTCCACAATTTATTCAGTTGTTTTAGTCTTTGAAGAGCAGTAGATATTCGCCTTTTAATTTATTTAATTGTGTCACCATTATTGGTAATCGATGACCCAAGATATTCAAATTATATGGAGCGAGACACAAATAAATGTATGGACCATACCCACTACCCAGTACGTGATGTGGTCAGTATCACGCTACCCGCTTTTACTTCCCAACACATTTCGTAGTACTCATTCTAGTCTGCGCTGACCTTGACGCCTAGGTCAAACTTTAAATATTCGAATCCGTTCCAATACAGATCTAACCCCTGACCACATGGACGTTAGACGAGTGTCTAGCCACTACGTCATCGTGTCTCCCTAGTAAAGGATAGGAAGTACAGGGTGTATTTTTCATGGCTGTGCAGTATTTGAAAATATTGCCGGTCCAAGCTTTGTATTTACCTATTATGTTGCATGAACTTTACAGAAGGTGAATACAAAACTTGGACCGGCAATAATTTCAAACACTGCACAGTCAATAAAAATACACCCTATATCTGGCAAATGGTGAGACAAAATTTTCAAAATTTAGACAAGCTACTCAGAATAGGCGCGGCGCTGGCAACAAGTTAGTCGCATGGTAATAGGGATAGTCGTTCTGGCTCCGTTCTTGTAGTGGCATGTTTAGTTTTTATAAATCTCCGATTCTGGGGTGGACTTAACGTCATAAAAATGAGTACCGTGTTATTTTCAAAACAGTGCTAGAGATGGAAAGGCGAGGAAAAAGGCAACTGGTCACTTTACACCATTGACAGACTGACTGACTGACTGACTGGCACAATGTCTTAACAGATGATAGTTTGTAAACTGGAGTTATACCTCTCCATAACACAAAGCCTGGGCTGAATTTATAGAACATGTGTTTCCCATGCAGCATTATACCTCTCTCGGCTTGCCTAGTGTATTCTAGAGCAGGGGTGGGCAAACTTTTGTGCATAGGGCCACACACACACACACACATACGCACGCACGCACGCACACACACACACACATACGCACGAGAGAGAGAGAGAGAGAGAGAGAGAGAGAGAGAGAGAGAGAGAGAGAGAGAGAGAGAGAGAGAGAGAGAGAGAATGCCTGAAGTTGGTGAAAAATTTGGAGAAACAGCAAACTGTTTTCACTAAACAGTCTTCAATTCAGGATGCTGCAACAGAAGCTAGTCTTGTGCTGTCACACATAATTGTAAAACAGAACAAGCCATTTTTCTGATGGAGAGTTCATCAAGTAATGTTTGCTAGATGCAGCATACATTATGTGAATAGAATCTGTTTAGTTCTCTCCCATAGAATCTGTTTAGTTCTTTCCCATATAATCTGTTTAGTTCTCTAACAAAGAATATGTTTAGTTCTCTCCAAAGAATCTGTTTTGTTCTCTCACAAAGGATATGTTTAGTTCTCACCCTTAGAATCTGTTTAGTTCTCGCCTATAGAATACGTTAGTTCTCTACCTAGAATCTGCTTAGTTCTCTCTCAAAGAATCTGTCTAGTTCTCTCCCAAAGAATATGTTTAGTTCTCTCCCATAGAATCTGTTTAGTTCTCTCCCAAAGAATCTTTAGTTTTCTCAGTAGAATCTATTAAGTTCTCTCCTATACAATCTGTTAGTTCTCGACCAAAGAATCTGCTTAGTTGTCTCTCAAATTATCTGTTTTATTTTCTCCCCCAAAATATATGTCTAGTTCTCTCACATAGAATCTGTTAGTTCTCTCCCATATAATCTGCTTAGTTCTCTTCTAAAGAATCTGGTTAATTCTGTCTTATAAAATCTGCTTAGTTCTCTCCCATTCCAGTTTAGTCCTTCTATTCCTTGTAGGCATCAATTAATGCATGTCTAAAGTATTAAAGTATTAAAGTCGAGAGGATCGACTTCAGCGCCACTGATTTTATCCCATATGGCTCGGTCTCTTTCGGCAGGCTATCCTGCCGAAAGCATCGCACAAAGCACGAACTCCGTAGCTCCGGCGACAACCATTAGGCGTCTCCGAGAAAAATGCACTCGTGAACCGAAAGACGTAGCCGGGAAACGAACCCACAGCTTTCGGAGTACGAGGCAGACGGCTTGACCACTTCGCCACGGTAGTGGCTAATAGTTTATTAGCAATTGTTTTAGTCATTATCCACATTTCCGATCAATACAAAGCAATGCATTAAAGCTGGAGTTAAATATTCTAAGTTTGGTGCTTTTTTAAATTTCCTTCTTCCAGACATTTAAATATTCTAAGTTTGGTGCTTGTTTTTAATTTCCTTCTTCCAGACATTTAAATATTCTAAGTTTGGTGCTTGTTTTTAATGTCTTTCTTCCAGACATTTAAATATTCTAACTTTGGTGCTTGTTTTTAATTTCCTTCTTTCAGACATTTAAATATTCTAAGTTTGGTGCTTGTTTTTAATGTCTTTCTTCCAGACATTTAAATATTCTAAGTTTGGTGCTATTCCTGGACCTGGCAAAGGCCTACGACCAATGCTGGAGACAGGCAGCCCTAATCAAAGTCAACCAAATAGGGATAGTAGGCAGAACATACAGATACATCGAAAACTTCCTACAAAATCGAAGCTTCACGGTGAGAATACAAAATGAGGAATCCAACACATATGAACAAGAAAACGGAATACCACAAGGATCGGTTATTTCGCCAACAATATTTGCAATACTAGTGAATGATTTAAACGAGGAAAGACTGGATGACAAAATAGGAATATCCCAGTTTGCAGATGATTGTGCAATATGGAGAAGCGGAAGATACCTAAAAGCGACTAGAGACCGGCTTCAAATCCAGATAAATAAGATCACCAAATGGATGGAAAAATGGGGGTTCCGGATCAATACTGACAAAACAGTTAGCATGATCTTTAACGCGAAACGAAGAATGTCATACCCTAATAGCAGCATAAAAATCCAAGGTCAAACTATACAGAGAACACGATACACAAAATTTCTAGGAATGACATTGGACGAACAACTAAGCTGGAAAAGGCACATAGACCTAACGGTTGAAAATGTTAAAAAAACACTTAATCTGCTAAGAATAATCAAAGGAAATGGATGGGGAGCCCATACAAAGACAATGATAATGTTCTACAAGTCGTTTATTAGAGGGAGATTAGAGTACGGCAGCATAGTTTATGACGCAGCAACGGAACGAAACAAACGGAAACTGGATACAATTCAGAATCAGGCGCTGGGTATCATAGTGGGAACAGGCAAATGTACATCTAGAGAGGCCTTGGAGGTGGCACTCGGAATCATGCCGCTTCAGATGAGAAGAAAACAGCTGACTTACAACTACTGGGTGAAGGCGACACAGGACGAGACACACCCAGCATTCCAGGCATTTGAAGACAACACAAGCAAATGGGGAGGAATACCCATTCGAAAAACCCAGACACCAGCAGGGTGGACAGCAGCACAGGAAATGCACGCCTATGAGGAACTAACAACAACACTGACACAAACAAGAATCTACAAACCTAAACTGCCCCGATGGGAACTCCAACTGCCACTCACGGATACAACCCTCTCCAGCCAAATAAATAAATTAACAGAGGATACGGCAGCGAAAAACATCACGGAAGAATACATAAGACAACTAAGAATGGACAGCCTAACTATCTACACAGACGGATCAAAGAACGAAAAGGGAGAAGTCGGGGCAGGAGTGGCGATCCCCTACTATAACGTAACAAAATACTTCAAATTAACGGACAATACAGCGGTATACACGGCAGAACTAATCGGTATTATGAAAGGACTGGAAATAGCGATGGAGAAACCTCCCATAAAACTAACCATATTATCGGATTCACTGTCAGCTGTTCAGGCACTCGGAGATTACTCCAAGGGGAAAAGACCGGACCTGAAGGAAGAAATACTTACATTAATAACCAACCTAAAACACATGGGATGCCAGGTCTCAATAACCTGGATACCGGCCCATAGAGGCATATACGGCAATGAGATGGCAGATCAAGCTGCCAAACGAGGGACTACATGTCGTAACCTAGTAAACACTGGACTAGGAGTTGCAGAAGCAAAGAGTATCATTAAACACCATATAATCGAGATGTGGAAACGGCAATGGAAAGATAGCAACAAAGGAAGACACGCATATCAGATCCTTAAAGAGCCCAGCACGAAAAGTCAAGTTAAAAACAATACGAAAATCCCAGCATATAGAAAACTATGGAGGCTGAGACTCGGAAACTGGAAAGACAGAACAAACAACCCAAGATGCGTAGAATGTACGGAAGATAACACAATAGAACACTATCTCATATCGTGCAAGACATATGACCAGGAACGTCAGAAATCTGATAGACTACTTTCAAGCCAGGAATACCATGATGACAATGAAGGAGTGCCTGCGGACAGACGGAGACAAGGACGTGCAAAAACTGGTCAATCAATTTATAGCAAGAACAGGAAAGGATATATAAACGACAACCACCGAATGAAGAGGACAGTAACCTTCGATCCGTTGAACGACTGACAGTGATGACGAATAACCAAGGAAAGACCCTTAGGCAACGGAGAAGAGATGCAACGGGACATACACCAGGATGGGAATAGAAAAAGAGACCAAACACTCCATAAAGGAAGAACATTCAAATATATTTACAACCAAATTTAACTCTTTAGACAAACAAACTAAACAGCTAGACACATAACCGCAACCCAAATAAAACAAATAAAATAAATAAATACATATGCTATCTAATAGACCTGATAAATAAATACCACAAACGAGTTAAATATATAAACCAATAAATAATCAACTTAGGCAGATAAATAAAAGAATAAAGTCGCGGATAAATTAAACTACAGATAATAGATGCTCATAAACAAAAACAAAAACGATGAGAATCTGGTAGGCAGCGAATATATAGGTAGGACATCGACAGACCATCATGAGTGGGAATGGAAAAAGACATCAAACACTCCATAAAGGAAGAACATACAAATATAATTACTAACAAATTAAACTTTTACAAACTAGACAGATAGACACATAACATCTACCCAAATAAAACAAATAAAATAAAATAAATAAATAAATATGCCACTTAATAGATCTGATAAATAATTACCACAAAAGAGTTAAATATATAATAAAATAAATAATCAAACAAGGCAAATAAATAAAGGAATAAGGTCGCAGATAAAATAGAAAACCGCTTACAATAGATGCTCATAAACAAAAATAAAAATGATGAGAATCATTAGGGCAGCGAAAATATAGGCAGGAAATCACACCCGATGAATGTTAGTTTGTAACTTTACTGTCTACGTTTTGTGTACCTAAATTCTTTTTTTTTAGGACATCCACCTTTTTCCATTGTGGTGGATGTCCGGGGTGCCCTGAGGGGGACAGTTGACTGCGGTGTGATCTGGGCGGGATATGTGTGGTTGGGCTCCACCCTGGAGGACCCGGAAGGAGGGAGACGAGATGAGTGATCCCTCATGGTGGCAATAGCACTATCACGGGCGGGAACGAGAGAGATTGGGATGAAGATCAACACCGAAATGTTGGGTTGCATATGAGATAATTCAACAGGAATGGGTTGACGACGGACTGGACAAACGAACCAGGGACGGGACTTAGGTATTATATAAAAAAAAACAAAAAAAAAAAAAAAAAAAATAAGGACTTGCCGGACAACCAGGTCCCCCACCCGACGTCACAGACATTGTCTGCGCACAATGTAAGTCAGATTTTCTGGCACATAAATATAGTAATAATTGTCTGCATAACATAAGTCAGATTTTACTGGCACATAAATATAGTAATAATCTACGCACCATGAACCACCGCTATTATAACCAATGCCGCACGGGCTGGTTGAAACAAGGTGGAAAGTTTTGTTTTTTTCTTACAAATTGGAAATTGAAATTGGCTTGTTTTTAATTTCCTTCTTTCAGACATTTAAATATTCTAAGTTTGGTGCTTGTTTTTAATTTCCTTCTTTCAGACATTTAAATATTCTAAGTTTGGTGCTTGTTTTTAATTTCCTTCTTCCAGACATTTCTTAATGCCACGAGAGCTCATCTTGCCTTTTGTATTCTTAATATCTCTGTCTCTTTCCATAACTTTGTACTCATGGTTACATAAAAAGGCGTATTATTCTTCCTTTTAAGTTGAGAATCATCGGATAGGAATGAATCTGTGGACGATATTTTTCACGAATCAAGGAACCTTGTAACGGTATACCCATTTCAGATCCTTGTCACTGACTCTGAATTAGTGCAGTGTACTGAAATGATCAAGTCCGATCTTTTTGGGGTTCTGTTGGTTGGACTACTTCTTGAAGTTTTGTTAATCGGACTACTTCCTGGAGGTTTGTTGATGCGTCTACGTTTTGGAGTTTTGTTTATCTGTCTACTTTTTGGGTTTTGTAGATCTGTCTACTTTTTTTGAGTTTTGTTTATCTGTTCACTTTTTTTTAGTTTTGTTGATCTGTCTACTTTTGGGGATTTGTTGATCGGACTACGTCTTGGAGGTTTGTTAGTATGGCTACTTCTTGGACGTGTGTTGATTTCACTACTTCTTGGAGATTTGATGTATCCACTCTTTCGAGTACTTCTTGAAGTTTTCTTGATCAGACTTTTTTTTTCATATCCTTTACAGAACATCGCTGTCAAGCATCAGCATCTTTCAGCTGATTGTTGATTTCTTGGCAAGATTACGCTCAGTAGTTTGCCACTGCTTTCTGAGCGACCGGCTCACATACCCCGTAAGTTACCGACGCGGTTAGAACCGCTACCGATTCTCGCCGTCGTCACGTTACTCACGAGAGTATACGGGATTACGGAGAAAGTCGCTAAACCCTAGGCTAGGGAGGGCGGCTTGGTCAGACTACTGTTTAGAATATTATTAATCGAACTGCTTCTTAGATTTTCGTTTATCGAACTACTACTTTGAGTTTTATTGATATGACAATTCCGGGAAGGTTAACCCGGACAAAAACACAATGGAAGCCGGATGTGTCGGCCGAAAGGCGCAAATATCATAGCTCTGCTGCAAACAGACACAACGTATTTACGTTAAAAAACATTTCGAATGAATGACGAAGAAGAAGAAGGACAACAATTTACAGCTTTATTGATCGGACTGATTTTCGTTTTTTTGGGGGTTTTTTGGTTATCCGACATCTTCTTAATTGTTGACGTAAGTATGTCTTCGTGTTATCTGCTCTTTTAAAAATTGCTTTTATTTTCTGTTCGCTGATGAAAACTTTCGTTCGCATGTGCATGATCTTCTATTTGCCGAGCTTCTCGATCATATTTTGTATTCTTATTCTGATATGGAGAAGAAGACAAAATCACTGTATGGGGATATTTATGCGCAATGAAGAGGACCGTTAACAAACAAACAAAACGAACACACATTTTCAAAAGAACAACAGGGAACAATGCTACCGACATCAAACACAGCTCGTATTGTTTCATTCTCAGCCGCAATCCCTGGGGAGGTTTGTTTTATTGTAAACAGAAAAAGCCACTTCTAGAGCGGTTGCTGATTGATTTTGGCTGTAAGAGTCTCTCAAGTGGCAGGTAGCCGGTCGTGATTGCTGAATATTGACTGACGTTTGCGAGTTACTTAAACAATCCACAGATTAGTTATTTCATCCACTTATGTTCACAGTCCTCTGGTTTATTATTTCAGCTAAGATCTATCTCACAATCCACAGGCATTGCTATTACAACTTGGTAGCTAGTTGCACACTGAGGGAAGAAAAAAATGAGGAACCGAATACAGACAAATCAGAAAAGTATTGCAGATAGGTCAAACACCGAGCATGTGAGACATCAGATGGTGCATGAAGGTGGAAACGACCATTTGATCAAATGCACCTAACGTGGATGAAACTTTACCGCGTGGTTTGGTCTGTTGTAATATTCGCTGCAGCTTGGGGTGTTGTTATTATGCCTTTGTAAAGCACAATGATCTCCAGCATGAGAATGGAGGTGGAGGCAGTAACAGCAGCATTCCGGTGGCTAGAGGAGACTACTGCAATACACGTTGTGGTCATTACGGATTCAAAGAGTATGCTTAGCAAAGTGGAGAAAGAAATGTTTCGTGTGGAATGGCTCTCGTCGCTTCAGAGGTCACAGATTGTGAGAATTATATGGATATTTTGCCCTGGCCATGCGGGTGTACGGGGGAATGAACAGGCTGATAGGCTAGCAGGGAATGCACCTCTTGGTGGTATCTTGCCTATGGACAAGGGGGGGGGGGTGGTCGTGCGCTTGTGGGACCAGGTAGAGAAGGCGGAGGAACAGATTGAGAACCCACATGTGGAAAGAATGAGATTGCGGGGGATCAGCAGGGGTTCTGGAAGAATCTTAAAAGTGAGAGTGAAGACCAGGACAACATTTAATCAGATAGCGGTGGGAACGATTAGTAGTATGACTCTTCGCTGACTGTTGAACGAGGGGACTGAGCACGTATGGTAATGTCCTGAGTGCAGTGATGTCGGTACTTGACTCAACTAAAAGCACAATGTAACAAACTATCGTCTGTCAAGGCGGCAAGATGTCAGTCAGTCAGTCACAATCCACATATTTGTTATTTAATCTCATCTCATGTCATCTCATCTTGTTCGTCATGTACCTTGCGGTGTGGAAGTGAAGCATAAACAGCCGGAGAGTGCCCGTTTATGGGCTTCATGTATCGAGATTCCCATGGACTCTGTTATTCCCTCTGCCCATCGTTTACATGGCCAGCCTCTTCTTCTGCTTCCATCTAGTCTGTACATCATTGCTTGTTGTGATATACTGTTAGTTGGTAAACTAGTCACACGACCAAACCATTTAACTTGCTGTCTTCTGATAAAATCTAGCGATGTATAACTCCCACTTTAGTCCTGATTTCTTCATGTCACATTTTCTTTCTTCTTGATACGTTGAGTACTTTTCTCAGGAATTTCATTTCCGTTGTTGCGAATTTTCTTTTCTATTTTCCTGTTGTTATCCAGCTTTGGCATTGGTAGCATAGAGTTGGTAGGAAGATTGTGTTATAAAGTGCTTTCTTAGTAACTATTGATACATTTTTGTTCTTAAGGATTGGTGCCATTTGTCCAATGAACTGGTTTGCCTTTCTACATCTATTTCAATCTCGTCTTCTGATTTGCTATTTGATGATATTATACTTCCTAGGTACTTGAAACTCTTTACTTGTTTCAAGGGATGTTCATTTAGGTGAATTGTTGTTGTTTGTTCTTCTTTAATTATAGTCATTACCTCTGTTTTACTGATGCTAATTTTCATGTTATGTTCCTTACACACTTAATTTAGACTTTTTATGTGGTCTTGTAGTTCTACTTTTGATTTTGCTGTAAGTGCTTAATCGTCAACAAATAGGAGTTCTTTAATGATGCAATTTGCCGTTGGTTTGTTATTTCAGCAAAATCTGTTCACAGTCCACGCGTTGTTATATCAGCAAGATCTGTTCACAGTCCACATGTTGTTATGTCAGCTAGATCTGTTCACAGTCCACGTGTTGTTATTTCAGCAAGATCTGTTCACAGTCCACATGTTGTTATATCAGCTAGATCTGTTCACAGTCCACGTGTTGTTATTTCAGCTAGATCTGTTCACAGTCCACATGTTGTTATATCAGCTAGATCTGTTCACAGTCCACATGTTGTTATTTCAGCTAGATCTGTTCACAGTCCACATGTTATGTCAGCTAGATCTATTCACAGTCCACATGTTATGTCAGCTAGATCTATTCACAGTCCACTTGTTATATCAGCTAGATCTATTCACAGTCCACATGTTATGTCAGCTAGATCTATTCACAGTCCACTGTTATATCAGCTAGATCTATTCACAGTCCACTTGTTATATCAGCTAGATCTATTCACAGTCCACTTGTTATGTCAGCTAGATCTATTCACAGTCCACATGTTATATCAGCTAGATCTATTCACAGTCCACATGTTATGTCAGCTAGATCTATTCACAGTCCACTTGTTATATCAGCTAGATCTATTCACAGTCCACATGTTATAGTCAGCTAGATCTATTCACAGTCCACTTGTTATGTCAGCTAGATCTATTCACAGTCCACATGTTATGTCAGCTAGATCTATTCACAGTCCACATGTTATGTCAGCTAGATCTATTCACAGTCCACATGTTATGTCAGCTAGATCTGTTCACAGTCCACATGTTGTTATGTCAGTTAGATCTGTTCACAGTACACGGGTTTGTTATTTCAGTTAGATCTATTCACAGTCCACATGTTGTTATGTCAGTTAGATCTGTTCACAGTCCACGTGTTGTTATGTCAGTTAGATCTGTTCACAGTCCACATGTTGTTATTTCAGCTAGATCTGTTCACAGTCCACGTGTTGTTATTTCAGCTAGATCTGTCCACAGTACACGGGTTTGTTATTTCAGTTAGATCTATTCACATTACATTTGTTGTTATTTCAGCTAGATCTATTCACAGTCCACATGTTGTTATTTCAGCTAGATCTATTCACAGTCCACATGTTGTTATTTCAGTTAGATCTAGTCACATTATACTTCTTGTTATTTCAGGTAGATCTATTCACTATCCACAGGTTTGTTATTTCAGATGTATCTATTCACATTCCACAGGTTTTTTTTTAACCTCAAATAGATCTATTCGAAGTTCACGGGTTTGTTATTTCAACCAGATCTATTCGAAGTTCACGGGTTTGTTATTTCAACCAGATCTATTCGAAGTTCACGGGTTTGTTATTTCAACCAGATCTATTCGAAGTTCACGGGTTTGTTATTCCAACCAGATCTATTCGAAGTTCACGGGTTTGTTATTTCAACCAGATCTATTCGAAGTTCACGGGTTTGTTATTTCAACCAGATCTATTCGAAGTTCACGGGTTTGTTATTTCAGTTAGATCTATTCACAGTCTACGTGTTGTTATGTCAGTTAGATCTATTCACAGTCCACATGTTGTTATGTCAGTTAGAAACCAAGAGGTAAACTAGGGTATGCCTACCCAGCATGTGAAGACAGGATTCGGCAGACTGCGCGGAAGAAATCATTCCTGATTCAACGGGCAAGACGGCGTTTACCTGCAAAGCGTTGTGGAACGTAATGAGCACGGCAAGGCACGTAGAGCGCCCTGGTCATCCACTGCACCTGTATTCGTCTCCAATCGTCTCGACTTGTCTTGCCACTGGACTCAGATGGACTCAGGCGAGAGAGTGAGGTCGACGAATTGCGCAACTCTTCCTCACTTTAATCCAAGTCATCGCGCAAGTCATTCTTCATCCAATGCTGTCCACGAAAGTTTGTCCAAATAGTGCGGCTATTTCATGACGGCATGCAGGCAAGAGTACAGGAAAATGGTGAGCTGTCTGAACCCTTTCCTGTCACCAATGGAGTGAAGCAAGGATGTGTCCTGGCACCAACACTGTTCAGCCTCATGTTTTCAGCCATGTTGATGAATGCCTTCGAGAACGACGACATTGGAATAGACATCAACTACCGTATGGATGGAAAGTTATTCAATCTCAGAAGGCTGAAAGCTAAAACCAAAATTAACAGTGGCACAGTCAGAGAGCTCCTGTTTGCTGATGATTGCGCTCTATACGCCAACTCAGAGGCGGACATGCAACATAATGTTTCAGCTTTCTCACATGCCTGTGCCAACTTTGGGCTCAATATCAACTTGGAGAAGACTGTAGTTATGTACCAGCCAGCTCCAGGGAATAATCACACTGTGCCGAATATCAAAGTGAATGATCATAGACTAAGTGTTGTGGACAAATTTACCTATCTTGGCAGCACCGTGTCACAAGCTGCCACAATCGATGACGAAGTGAATGCAAGAATCTCCAAGGCCAGTGCAGCCTTTGGCAGACTGTACAAGAATGTATGGGACAGAACTGGAATAAGCCTGCAAACAAAGCTAAAAGTCTACAAAGCAGTTGTATTATCCACACTGCTATATGCTTGTGAAACCTGGACTGTTTATCAGCGACACGCTAGGAAATTAAACCACTTCCACACAGTCTGCCTAAGGAAGCTACTGAAGATTAAATGGCAAGACAAGATTCCAGATACTGAAGTCCTAGAAAGAGCATCCATGCCCAGTATCCACACTCTACTGATGAAGAATCAGATTCGCTGGGCTGGTCACTTGACTCGCATGCCAGATCACAGGCTCCCTAAACGAATTTTTTACAGCGAACTGCGTTGTGGTAAACGCTCCAAGGTGGCCAGAGGAAACGTTTTAAAGACACTCTGAAAATTTCACTGAATGCTTTTGGAATTCATCATGACACCTGGGAGCTGCAGCCAGAGACCGAAATTCGTGGCGTGCATCATTGCGCAAAGGTGCAGTTATATGTGAGGCAACCAGGACTGCAAGAGCTGTGAAGAAAAGGCAGGACAGAAAAACCACTGCAGGAAATCCTCCTCCAGAGACGTCAAGCATTCTTTGTCCACATTGTCAAAGAACATTTCGAGCCAAAATAGGCCTTATCAGCCATCTTAGAACCCACGGCTCCACACCTTCAACCCCACTGGATGAAATGAATGGTCATCATCATTCTTGATGGACAAACAACAACAACATGTCAGTTAGATCTGTTCACAGTACACGGGTTTGTTATTTCAGTTAGATCTATTCACAGTCCACGTGTTATGTCAGTTAGATCTGTTCATAGTCCACGTGTTGTTATGTCAGTTAGATCTGTTCACAGTCCACATGTTGTTATTTCAGCTAGATCTGTTCACAGTCCACATGTTTTTATGTCAGTTAGGTTACATCTGTTCACAGCCCACGTGTTGTTATGTCAGTTAGATCTGTTCACAGTCCACATGTTGTTATGTCAGTTAGATCTGTTCACAGTCCACATGTTGTTATTTCAGTTAGATCTATTCACAGTCCACGTGTTGTTATTTCAGCTAGATCTGTTCACAGTCCACATGTTGTTATTTCAGGTAGATCTATTCACTATCCACAGGTTTGTTATTTCAGATGTATCTATTCACATTCCACAGGTTTGTTACCTCAAATAGATCTATTCGAAGTTCACGGGTTTGTTATTTCAACCAGATCTATTCGAAGTTCACGGGTTTGTTATTTCAACCAGATCTATTCGAAGTTCACGGGTTTGTTATTTCAACA